>JARYGA010008883.1:0-206045 GCA_030545235.1 Helianthus tuberosus | reverse complement strand
GAAAAGAACGAAAGAAGACTTACAAAGGGTCCCCGAATGCTAACCTCGATTCAAAAATCTCAGGTATGAAACAATAGTTTCAACTTAGAGTTTCTCAAATCAAAGTTCTAGTGATTTTAGCAATGGGGGTGGATGGGTATTTATAGGAATACCCGAACCGTTAAGATCGTTTCATGGAAAACGTGCCTTAATCCCATCCGTACATGTGTTGAAATGTCATGGTGTTTAGGTGTTTAAATTCCGTCCATACATGTGTTGAAATGTCATGGTGTTTAGGTGTTTAAATTCCATCCATACATGTGTTGAAATGTCATGGTGTTTAGGTGTTTAAATTCCATCCATACATGTGTTGAAATGTCATGGTGTTTAGGTGTTTAAATTCCATCCATACATGTGTTGAAATGTCATGGTGTTTAGGTGTTTAAATTCCATCCATACATGTGTTGAAATGTCATGGTACCAAAATTCCATCCTTATCCGCTGACTAAGCAAGTTTAGAATGTGTGGTTGTGAATTAAACAACGGCTAATACATCGAATCTGGTCCCGAATGCGAAAAACGAACCAAATGACGCGACGAATGGATTTTTCTTATGGCGAACACTAAAATAAAATATTTTAGTGCTTACATAAATTTTTGGATGTCCGGATGTATTCAGAACGTAAGTTATGCGCGAACATGCAAACTTGTGCACTTTTTGACACTTTTAGTCCCTGAATGACCCAAAAGTTTATTTTAGCACACCGAACCCCTCAAAGCCTATTTCTAAGCTATGTAAAGGATATTTATGGTGTGTTTAACTTATGGTCATGTTCCGGAAGGTCTGTTACAGTTCAAATTGGCATACTTTCGCAGTTTGTCAACTTTAGTCCCTGTAAGCGATTAAACTTGATTTCACCACACCAAACCTTCCAAAACTTATATCTAAGTTATGTAAAGGTTATTTAAGGTATGTTAAGCCTATTTCACTATTCCGGAGTGTTCGTTGCATTAAACTGGTTATATTTACGCATCAGTGCGTGTATAACCTTCCAGAAAGCGATTTAGAGCTTGAAATCGAAACAAGAGTTGATATGTGCAAAAGATACACATATTTATACAAGTCCAAAGTATGAAATACATTATTTCATTGGTTTGGCATTTGTTTGATGGTTGAAATGACACAGGTGTTACAGTCTCCCCTACTTTAGGAAATTTCGTCCCGAAATTAATCCGTAGGAGTCTATTTGTGACTTTGTGTCAGATAACCACCAGAGATATGTAGAGCATAATCCTGTCATTTCCTTAACGGACATTCTTCAGAACGAAAATGAACAAACGGAGTCAATTTCCTCAACGGGTATTCTTTAGAAGCGGAAATGAAGGAATAAACAAACGGGGATTCATTTCCTTAACGGAAAATCTTCAGAAACGAAAATGAACAAACGGAGTCATTTTCAACAGATGCTTCCTCAGAAACGGAAATGAGAATGATAGATAAACGGATATTCATTTCCTCAGCGGAAAATTCTTCAGAAACGAAAATGAACAACAGAGTCATTTTCAACGGTTGCTTCCTCAGAAACGGAAATGAAAATGATAGACAAACGGATATTCATTTCCTCAACGGACAATTCTTCAGAAACGAAAATGAACAACAGAGTCATTTTCAACGGTTGCTTCCTCAGAAACGGAAATGAAAATGATAGACAAACGGATATTCATTTCCTCAACGGACAATTCTTCAGAAACGAAAATGAACAACAGAGTCATTTTCAACGGTTGCTTCCTCAGAAACGGAAATGAAAATGATAGACAAACGGATATTCATTTCCTCAACGGACAATTCTTCAGAAACGAAAATGAACAACAGAGTCATTTTCAACGGTTGCTTCCTCAGAAACGGAAATGAAAATGATAGACAAACGGATATTCATTTCCTCAACGGACAATTCTTCAGAAACGAAAATGAACAACAGAGTCATTTTCAACGGTTGCTTCCTCAGAAACGGAAATGAAAATGATAGACAAACGGATATTCATTTCCTCAACGGACAATTCTTCAGAAACGAAAATGAACAACAGAGTCATTTTCAACGGTTGCTTCCTCAGAAACGGAAATGAAAATGATAGACAAACGGATATTCATTTCCTTAACGGACATTCTTCAGAAACGAAAATGAACAAACGGAGTCATTTTCAACGGTTGCTTCCTCAGAAACGGAAATGAAAATGATAGACAAACGGATATTCATTTCCTCAACGGATAAATCTTTAGAAACGAAAATGAACAAACAGAGTCATTTTCAACGGTTGCTTCCTCAGAAATGGAAATGAAGGATTAAACAACGGATATTCATTTCCTCAACGGATAATCTTCAGAAACGAAAATGAACTAACAGAGTCATTTTCAACGGTTGCTTCCTCAGAAATGGAAATGAAGGATTAAACAACGGATATTCATTTCCCTCGACGGATACTCTTCAGAACGAAAATGAACAAACGGGGTCATTTTCCTCAACGGGTATTCTTCAGAATTGGAAATGAGGGATAAACGGATATTCATTTCCTCAACGGATATTCTTCAGAAGTGAAAAATGAATAGCTAGTTCATTTTTCCTCAACGGATACTTCATCAGAATTGGAAATGAATTGGGTTAACTTCTAGGTACATGACAAAGCTCGCTGTGGTTTCTGTGCACTAAATTTCATAATTATGTATGCATCCATAATTACGTAATTCCTTGCACAGTCCGCACAGTTTGTCTTGTAATGTTCATAAGCACATAATCACATAGTTGTTTAATTGTTATTATCTTGTTATTGATTGCAATTAACTTGGCACCTTGTACTTCGTTTCTCTTGGAAGAAACGGGTACTTAGGATTTTCGTGAAAAACGCAAGAGATCGTACAATGGAAGAAATTTGGGAGTAGTCTATTCTTCAAGGAATGCGGTTCCTTGATTGTCGGTATTGTAGGGGATATGTTGTTTATACATACAATCACATAAATATATTGCAATGTAAAAGATTTATTTATAAACAACGATAACAACTGTTTCTTGGATCTTGACAACAAAAGAAAATAATACATAAGACGTGATTATTTCTAAACGATGTTGTCTTCTGGTTGATCATATGCTCATCCCTGCGCTGGATTTGCATTAGCAAGCCTTGGGCAATTCCTACGAAAATGGCCCATCTCGCCACAGTTGTAGCAAGACCCCTGTGGAAAACGAGCTTGAGCAGGATTGTTTCCAGCTTGATTTGGTGCAACTGCGGTTGGGCAAACCCTAGCTGTATGACCTATAAGTCCGCAAACTTGGCATGTGCGGCACTTCACCTCAGCATGATGATGTAGGTCACATTGGTTGCACAAGGGTGCAGTTCCGTTGTAGGGTTTCCTGGCAGGGGGTTGAGCTGGTTGGTTGAGGACGGCTTGATCATTGTGAGCGACCACAGCGTAGTTCTGAGAAGCCTTTCGCTTCTTTGACCTCTTAGGGGATCCAGTCTGTTCATCCATGATCTTTGATTCCTCGATTGGTTTCGATTCTTCGACCGGCTTCTTGTCACCTTTTCGGAAAAGTTTACCTTTCCTGATCTTTGATTCAGTCAAGGTTGCAGATAGCTCAATGGCCTGTCTAACTGTAATAGGGTTGCTACCAGTCAAAATGTCTTGTATTGAATCAGGGAGGCCATCAATGTACTTTTCGATTGCCTTATCCAAAGGCGTGACCATGTTTGGGCATAACAGACTTAACTCCTCATAACGGTCCGTGTAGGCTCTATGCTCACCGCTGTCTTGCTCCAGATTGTCGAATTCCCTTTCCAAAGCCCTGATCTCGTGTCGAGGACAGAATTCCTTCATCATAAGGGCCCTAAGTTCAGCCCATGTTTGTGCGAGTGCAACTTCTGCACCACGATCTCTCATAACACCGTTCCACCACGTAAGGGCTCTCTTCTGGAACACACTCGAAGCAAACTCGACCTTGCGATTGTCAGGACACTGCACATGGCGGAAAGTATTCTCAATGCTCTCGAACCATTGAAGAAGCCCAGTCGCTCCCTCGGAACCACTAAACTTGAGTGGTTTCGCCGAGTTAAAACTCTTGAAATTGCATGGACCATTGTTGTTGTTGTTGGCTTGATTCCATTGAGCAAAGAGGTTTGGGAATTGAGCAGCCATTTGCTGCGCAATGATTTCTGCCAGCTCGGCAGTCGCTATCTGGTTTTCGCGTCGAGGAGGCATTCTAAAAGAGGAACATGAAAGGAAACGAGTGAGAGAATTAGACGAAAAGAATGAGATGAAACAAATTTGATGAAAGCAATGGATAGTGGTCATTTGTTTGTTACTACAAAGCAACAAACGACCTCGGTGAATAATCAAAGTAAATAGGTCAAAAATAATGTATCGCGAAGACATGCTCGCCTATAAGTGAACACTCATCCCAAGAATTCCCAGGTAAGCACAACTGGTCTCGCGTCTGGTTGAGATGTATACGAAGTGCTTGCCTAGACAGAAAACCCAGAATACAGGCGTTCACCCTTCCAGTTTGCACGTGTTCACATTATTTAAAGCCCAAAACCTTGATGAGATTTTTGAAAACTTAAAAGGGGTTTGAAAGCATATAACAGAGGGTTCAAAACCTTACAATAGAGGGTTCAAAACCTTGTAATAAATCATCCTTGAACAGATGATTAGTTTTCAAAGCGGTTTTGAAATTTATGTTCTTGTTGTGGTCGTCGCCTAAGGATAGGTGACGGTATTGTTTTATGACTAAACGCAAGTAAACTCGCGTTAGGGTCCTAAGAAGGTTATAGACTAGGTCAAAGCATTACTAATAACCTAATTCCCTATAACCATTGGCTCTGATACCATCTTTTCTGTCACACCCCGACCACGTAGAACATACAAAACGTGGCGGAAACGTCGGGGAGTGTTGTAACAGAATTAATTGTTTCAAATCCATGGCAATTGAAGTTTCGTTTTATTGATTAAAAGTGTTACAATGTCTAATCAAACAAGGAAAATACAACATAATTAACTAGTCTTGCATCTTTTATTGTCACTAAAGCCCAAATCTGCCTATGTGTATCTTGATCATCTTATGCAACAGCTCCTGAAAAACACATGTGAAAATAGGTACGTCAGCATAAAAATGCCTGTGAGATACATAGGTTTTGTGAAAATAGGTTCCATGACTTATGTTTGAGAAAATGTTTAGTCATGAACCTTGTAATTTGCTTTGTTTTGTAAATCATTTGAAAAACAATGAGTTCGGATGATATGTATAAATAAGTGAATAATGTATGGTTAAATGAATAACCATGTAAGATGAGTTTGTATAAGATAAGTTGTTTGTAAAACAATGTCTTGTGAAAAGTATGTTATTTGTATAAAATGTTCTATGTCTCAAACTGAAATGATTCAAATAACGCTACAATATGTAATACCATACAAACACTTATATATAGGAAGTACCAGCGGCGTATCCACCATGCTTGTATCATATTACACACGCATCGTTACTTAATCACTTAATCAAACCAAAACACCAAAGTAATGTTTAACAGTTGTAGAAATGTTTATGTATGGTCAAATACGGTTCACACGGTTCACCGATACAAACGGTTCACAGATACAGACGGTTCACAGAGTACAAACGGTTCACAGATACAAACGGTTCACAGATACAAACGGTTCACAGATACAAACGGTTCACGGATACAAACGGTTCACTGAGTCAAATGATTACAACGGTTCACATAGTCAAATAGTTATTAACGGTTCAAAATGTAATATAATGTGTTCATATACTGGATGAGCATATGCAACAAAATGTAATGTAAAACAATGTACCAAGTAATGCACACAATGGGCACACCTAGCATGAAATGTAATGTAAAACAATGTACTAAGTAATGCACACAATGGGCACACCTAGCATAAGATGTAATGAAATCATGTACTATAATGTACTAATGAACATAGCAAGTATATGATGTCAAAATAGGAAAGCATGAAAGTAACAAGTAGGCACATGTGTTCCACCCCAAAACAGTTTGGAAAACAGTAAAAGAGGGGTCTATGTACTCACCTGAGATTGCTCAGTAGTTCTGGAGTGACAACTAAACAATGCTAGAGATCGCGGATATCAAACGGCACCTAGTATAGGTAACTATGTTAATAAACCGGACCTAGATCGGAAGATTGGGTAGCATTAGGGTTTGTAAACCAAACGAGTGTAGAGACTCGTGTCATTTGGTTTAACAAAGCCTACATACTAAATGAAACTTAACCTGAGTGATTTCGACCCATTACGACCCGTTTAGGTAGCTTATGCTACTTTAACGCGTCGTTCGCGTGAAACGCGTTCGGACCGCCTAACTAGCCCTATGACAAGTGTTATATGCCTAAACATATTACATAATCAGTTATGTGACAAAGGTTTAGGTTACATATGCTTAATTACCAATTATACATGAAAAGGGTATTCTGGTAATTTACCTAAGGCATATAAACTACCTATCATACAACTACTAAAACGATGTGACCATAGGGTATAACCTCGGAAGGTTATTCCCTACCTACTATGGTCACCTAATGTGTTTGGTCGGATCCTAATGATCGACCAAACTGGGTCGGGTTCGAAGGTATAAGCGATTTATTAGATCGCTTACCCTACGACCCTAGACAACGTGGTAATCAGTAGGCATAGTCCCAAGGGACTATAACCAACGTGATTACACTCACGTTGCGAAGTTCAAACGAACTTCGCATTGACCATTACTGGTCAATGCTGAAAGTCAAACAAAGTTTGACTTTCTGACTCGAAAAGCAATAAAATAAGGAAAAGAACGAAAGAAGACTTACGAAGGGTCCCCGAATGCTAACCTCGATTCAAAAATCTCAGGTATGAAACAATAGTTTCAACTTAGAGTTTCTCAAATCAAAGTTCTAGTGATTTTAGCAATGGGGGTGGATGGGTATTTATAGGAATACCCGAACCGTTAAGATCGTTTCATGGAAAACGTGCCTTAATCCCATCCGTACATGTGTTGAAATGTCATGGTGTTTAGGTGTTTAAATTCCATCCATACATGTGTTGAAATGTCATGGTGTTTAGGTGTTTAAATTCCATCCATACATGTGTTGAAATGTCATGGTGTTTAGGTGTTTAAATTCCATCCATACATGTGTTGAAATGTCATGGTGTTTAGGTGTTTAAATTCCATCCATACATGTGTTGAAATGTCATGGTACCAAAATTCCATCCTTATCCGCTGACTAAGCAAGTTTAGAATGTGTGGTTGTGAATTAAACAACGGCTAATACATCGAATCTGGTCCCGAATGCGAAAAACGAACCAAATGACGCGACGAATGGATTTTTCTTATGGCGAACACTAAAATAAAATATTTTAGTGCTTACATAAATTTTTGGATGTCCGGATGTATTCAGAACGTAAGTTATGCGCGAAAATGCAAACTTGTGCACTTTTTGACACTTTTAGTCCCTGAATGACCCAAAAGTTTATTTTAGCACACCGAACCCCTCAAAGCCTATTTCTAAGCTATGTAAAGGATATTTATGGTGTGTTTAACTTATGGTCATGTTCCGGAAGGTCTGTTACAGTTCAAATTGGCATACTTTCGCAGTTTGTCAACTTTAGTCCCTGTAAGCGATTAAACTTGATTTCACCACACCAAACCTTCCAAAACTTATATCTAAGTTATGTAAAGGTTATTTAAGGTATGTTAAGCCTATTTCACTATTCCGGAGTGTTCGTTGCATTAAACTGGTTATATTTACGCATCAGTGCGTGTATAACCTTCCAGAAAGCGATTTAGAGCTTGAAATCGAAACAAGAGTTGATATGTGCAAAAGATACACATATTTATACAAGTCCAAAGTATGAAATACATTATTTCATTGGTTTGGCATTTGTTTGATGGTTGAAATGACACAGGTGTTACAAATCAAAATACATTTTATCATTTTACAACATTGAGGGCAATCCAACAATTACATTTGTTTATATCTACTTTAATTACCACCCACGGTATTGTCATGTTACTATTCACAGTATTAGTAACAAGTAATGTATACAAAACCCAAACATACCGATGATAATTGTAGAATTACAAATACTCAATCACTATTATAATTTAAAACAATTGAGGTTTTGTAAAAACAGTTTACAAAAAGAGGAATTACTCACATTGCTATTTTAGATAACACAACTACTGGTGACTTCCTGGTTATAATCTATTAAATTAAACAATTCACACGCGTTAGTATAATAACCCAATTTACATTAGCTATATCCTCCCCGAGACAGAACTCCAACGACTGAGTCAGGTAGAGCCTTGACATGCGTTACGGAGCACTAGATCAATCGGGAAGAGTAACTAATACGTAACCGGGGGTATAATACTTACAACGAGGCAGAGCTTCACTTTTTAGTGGGTATTATGCCCAGGAATTATAATGACTATTCAGAAAGTTGAGAGAAAGTTTGATTTTGAACGGTTTGGAAATGAAACTCGAACTCCCAATTTATAGGGCCTGATCCAGAGTTTTTGGTGGCCCGCGAGATAGACAAGGGGGGGGGCTCTCGCATCCCGCGAGGCTCTCTAGGGTAGGCCCTAGCTTAGCTGACTCAAGGGCTAGCTTCGACACGACTAGGACACGTGGCGCCCTAGGGTTGCGCCTGGTGTCAAGAGGGTCGCGGCCCGCGACTGATGTAGCCAAGGGGGTCGTGCCCCGCGAGAACCCCATAAATCTTGTTTTTATTTAATTTCTGAAAAATAAAGGTATTCCAGGGCCGTTTTTCGTACACAGGGGTATTTTAGGACGTATAAGGATGTTTTAAGAATTTTGGGAGAGTTGTTATATCCTCCCCACCTTGTTTTAGAACTCGTCCTCGAGGTCTACTGGAACAGGTGTGGATATTTTCTTTGCATCTCTGATTCGAGTTCCCAAGTAATTTTGGTCCTCTCTTGGAATCCCATTTCACTTTGAAAAGAACTAATCTCCTGTGTTTGAGATTCTTGATCTTCCTATCTTCAATCTGTAGTGGTCTCTCTACAAACTTAAGTTTCTCATTTACCTCTATATCCTTAAGAGGTACCTTTAATGATTCATTGGCTAAGCATTTCTTGAGATTACATATATGAAATACATCATGTATTCCTGCAATTTCTTCTGGCAGTTGTAGCTGATAAGCCACTGGTCCTATTCTATTAATAATCTCAAAAGGTCCAACATACATGGGGCTTAGCTTTCCCCTCTTGATGAATCTGACTACTCCTTTCCAAGGAGAAACCTTTAACAATACCTTGTCTCCTACGTGAAATTCCAAAGGTTTTCGTCTGTTATCTGCGTAACTCTTCTAACGATCGCGTGCTGTTTCCAGTCTTTCCTTAACTTGAATAATATTGTCCGTTGTTTCTTGCACTATCTCGGGTCCAGACAGTTGTTTCTCTCCAATTTCTGCCCAACAAACTGGAGTTCGGCACTTTCGTCCATATAGTGCTTCAAATGGTGCAACATTGATACTGGTATGATAGCTGTTATTGTAGGAAAATTCTATTAATGGTAAATGATCGTCCCAATTTCCTCCGAAATCAATTACACAAGCTCTAAGCATATCCTCCATAGTTTGGATTGTCCTTTCGCTTTATCCGTCCGTTTGAGGATGATAAGCTATGATTAGTTTTAACTTGGTTCCCATAGCTTTCTGGAAACTAGTCCAAAAATGAGAAGTAAAACGGCTATCTCTATCTGAAACTATAGACAAAGGAATTCCATGTAATGAAACTATTTCATTTACATATAACTTAGCTAATTGTTCCATATTGAAAGTTTCCTTCATAGGTAAGAAATGAGAAGATTTGGTCAATCTGTCTACAATCACCCAGATTGCATCATTACCTTTACTTGTTTAATGTTATTTAGTAACAAAGTCAATTGTCACACCCCGACCACGTAGAACATACAAACGTGGCGGAAATGTCGGGGAGTGTTGTAACAGAATTAATTGTTTCAAATCCATGGCAATTGAAGTTTCGTTTTATTGATTAAAAGTGTTACAATGTCTTAACAAACAAGAAAATACAACATAATTAACTAGTCTTGCATCTTTTATTGTCACTAAAGCCCAAGTCTGCCTATGTGTATCTTGATCATCTTATGCAACAGTTCCTGAAAAACACATGTGAAAATAGGTACGTCAGCATAAAAATGCCTGTGAGATACATAGGTTTTGTGAAAATAGGTTTCATGACTTATGTTTGAGAAAATGTTTAGTCATGAACCTTGTTATTTGCTTTGCTTTGTAAATCATTTGAAAATCGATAAGATCAGATGATAAGTATAAATAAATGTAAGGTTAAATGAATAACCAAGAAAAATATGTTTGCATAAGATAAGATGTTTATAAATCAATGTCTTGTGAAAAGTATGTTATTTGTATAAAATGTTCTATGTCTCAAACTGAAATGATTCAAATAACGCTATGATATGTAATACCATACAAACACTTATATATAGGAAGTACCAGCGGCGTATCCACCATGCTTGTATCATATTACACACGCATCGTTACTTAATCACTTAATCAAACCAAACCAATCAATGTAAGAAGTCTATGTTTAAATCAATTGTCAAATGTATCGGGTAATATGTCAAAGTGTTCATGTCAAGATGTAAATCATATCAAAATGTCTATGTCAAATATCCATGTCAAATGTCTATGTCAAATATCCATGTAAAATGTCTATGTCAAGATGTCATGTATGGCAAGTGAAATGTCTCAACTAAACCATATGCACAGAAACAAAGTATTGAAGTAAAACTTGTTTTAAATCAAAGTTATGTTTTGTGGGAAATGCATGATCAAATGTCAATCATGTTAAAATGTCTATGCCGAAATGTCTATGTCAAATGTCTATGTCAAAATGTCATGTAAAACGATGTACTAAGTAATGCACACAATTGGGCACACCTAGCATGAAATGTCATAAAATCATGTACTATAATGTACTAACGAACATAGCAGGTATATGATGTGAAAACGGGAAAGCATGAATGTAACAAGTAGGCACATGTGTTCCACCCCAAAACAGTTTGGAAAACAGTAAAAGAGGGGTCTATGTACTCACCTGAGATTGCTCAGTAGTCCTGGAGTGACAACTAAACAATGCTAGAGATCGCGGATATCAAACGGCACCTAGTATAGGTAACTATGTTAATTAACCGGACCTAGATCGGAAGATCGGGTAGCATTAGGGTTTGTAAACCAAACGAGTGTAGAGACTCGTGTCATTTGGTTTAACAAAGCCTACATACTAAATGAAACCTAACATAATTGTTTACGACCCATTACGACCCGTTTAGGAAGCTTATGCTACTTTAACGCGTCGTTCGCGTGAAACGCGTTCGGACCGCCTAACTAGCCCTATGACAAGTGTTATATGCCTAAACATGTTACATAATCAGTTATGTGACAAAAGTTTAGGTTACATATGCTTAATTACCAATTATACATGAAAAGGGTATTCTGGTAATTTACCTAAGGCATATAAACTACCTATCATACAACTACTTAAACGATGTGACCATAGGGTATAACCTCGGAAGGTTATGCCCTATACTAGGGTCACCTAATGTATTTGGTCGGATCCTAATGATCGACCAAACTGGGTCGGGTTCGAGGCATAAGCGATTTATCAGATCGCTTACCCTACGACCCTAGACAACGTGGTAATCAGTAGGCATAGTCCCAAGGGACTATAACCAACGTGATTACACTCACGTTGCGAAGTTCAAACGAACTTCGCATTGACCATTACTGGTCAACGCTGAAAGTCAAACAAAGTTTGACTTTCGGACTCGAAAAGCAATAAAATAAGGAAAAGAACGAAAGAATACTTACGAAGGGTCCCCGAATGCTAATCCCGATTCAAGAATCTCAGGTATGAAACAATGGTTTCAACTTAGAGGTTCTCAAATCAGAATTCTAGTGATTTTAGCAATGGGGGGTATGGGGTATTTATAGGAAGACCCGAACCGTTAAGATCGTTTCATGGAAAACGTGCCTTAATCCCATCCGTACATGTGTTGCAAAGTTATGGTGCTTAAATTCCATCCATACATGTGTTGCAAAGTTATGGTGTTTAGGTGCTTAAATTCCATCCATACATGTGTTGCAAAGTTATGGTGCCTAAATTCCATCCTTATCCGCTGACTAAGCAAGTTTAGAATGTGTGGTTGTAAATTAAACAACGGCTAATACATCGAATCTGGTCCCGAATGCGAAAAACTGAGTTTCTGCATGTTTTCTGTCCAGCATAGGCAGTCGCGTAGCGCGACTGCATAGGCCCTTAGGGCTCGCGCTACGCCACTGCCCCTCTGTTTCAGAAATGTTTCCAAAATGGCAGGTTTAGTCCCTGCAGCCCGTTTAAGCGATTTTCGATGCGTTTGAACCCCGTTAACCTCATTTCAAGGCTCTAAAATGAAGTTAAAGTATAGGGAACTCAAAACATGCTCAAAAATATGCCGGATGATGGTTCGTTTGGTCTTACGAACGCGATGTTCGCTTAATTACGACGGAATGCGCACAAGCGCGAAAAACGATCCAAATGACGCGACGAATGGATTTTTCTTAAGGCGAACACTAAAATATAATATAGTCATGCTTACATAAATTTTTGGATGTCCGGATGTATTCAGAACGTAAGTTATGCGCGAAAATGCAAACTTGTGCACTTTTTGACGCTTTTAGTCCCTGAATGACACAAAAGTTTATTTTAGCACACCGAACCCCTCAAAGCCTATTTCTAAGCTATGTAAAGGATATTTATGGTATGTTTAACTTATGGTCATGTTCCGGAATGTCTGTTACAGTTCAAATTGGCATACTTTCGCAGTTTGTCAACTTTAGTCCCTGTAAGCGATAAAACTTTGATTTCACCACATCAAACCTTCCAAAACTTATATCTAAGTTATGTAAAGGTTATTTAAGGTATGTTAAACCTATTTCACTATTCCGGAGTGTTTGTTGCATTAAACTGGTTATATTTACGCATTAGTGCGCGTATAACCTTCCAGAAAGCTATTTAGAGTTTGAAATCGAACAAGAGTTGATATGTGCAAAAGATACACATATTTATACAAGTCCAAAGTATGAAATACAATATTTCATTGGTTTGGAATTTGTTTGATGATTGAAATGACACAGGTGTTACAGTCTCCCCTACTTTAGGAAATTTCGTCCCGAAATTTAGTTTTAGAGGAAACTTGTGGAGACAGCTGTGACGGTTTTGCCTTCAAACAAATCCATTGAGCCCTTAAGTAAAACTCTGGGCCATGTTAGGATTCTTAGAAAAGATGTCAATCCTCAAATTGAAGTCATTGTAGTAACAAAACATGGAGTTTTGAACTATAGACAGGAGAACAGTTCCCGTGAAGAATTATCATAGGAAACTTGTGTGTGCTTGAAATCAGAATTGGGTAGTGTGAGAATAAATGAAATTGGTCAAAGTCCAAGACTTCTCCCGTATCACTACTCTTGCCACTGTTGGTCTTAACACATGACAAAACTTCCTGTGGTTCCTATGCACTGAACTCCATAATTATGTAGGCCTCCATAATTACGTAGTTCCTTGCACAGTCCGCACAGTTTATTTCATAATGCGTATGGGGAAAAATCAAACGAATAATCCTGTGGTGAATTAATCTTGACTGCAATAGAGTCTCTTTAACTAGGTCACCAAAGGATTAGATTAACGAACAATCTCTTGATTTAGACCACCCGAGGGCCTATTTAACTACATAAATACATGACATATTTAACTAGATTGTCGAACCAATCTATTTAACTTAGATCGACGTAGGATCTCTTTAACTAAACTACCCACGGGGAAAATTTAACCACATCGACGTAGGATGTATTTAACTAGATTGTCGGACCAATCTATTTAACTTAGATCGACGTAGGATCTCTTTAATTAAACTATCCACGGGGAAAATTTAACCACATCGACGTAGGATGTATTTAACTAGATTGTCGGACCAATCTATTTAACTTAGATCGACGTAGGATCTCTTTAACTAAACTACCCACGGGGAAAATTTAAGCACATCGACGTAGGATGTATTTAACTAGATTGTCGAACCAATCTATTTAACTTAGATCGACGTAGGATCTCTTTAACTCAACTATCTAAGAGAAACATTTAACTACACCAACGTAGGATGTATTTAACTTTAGATCGACGTAGGATCTCTTTAACTCAACTATCTAAGAGAAACATTTAACTACACCAACGTAGGATGTATTTAACTTTAGATCGACGTAGGATCTCTTTAACTCAACTATCTAAGAGAAACATTTAACTACACCAACGTAGGATGTATTTAACTTTAGATCGACGTAGGATCTCTTTAACTCAACTATCTAAGAGAAACATTTAACTACACCAACGTAGGATGTATTTAACTTTAGATCGACGTAGGATCTCTTTAACTTTTCAACACATGTTTCCCTTAAACTTTGGAATAGTACTTTATAATCCAAGGGACTTAACTACAACGTGGAAGTCCATTAAGGATTTAAGATAGTACCTTTTTGAATATCCTACTATGAATCCTTCATATGAAGGTAAGAAAGATTCTACGAGGATTTGGATGGATCACATAAAAACACAAAACACATAAGAACATAATCACATAATTGTTTAACTTGATCTTTACTTTGTTATCTTTGGACACGGATATTTAAAGCACACCAGGAATCCAATCCGTGGATTCCATGCGGCACTTAAATCATTAGGATCTAACTATGAAGATAGGAAGATCTAAATAAGAATTCGGCTTTGTCCTTATTGAATGGTAATGTACGTATTAAGGCATACGAATAATTCAATTAAGGGCTCCGATTTGAGTGATATTCATCCACAAGGATCTGATTATGAGGATAGAAAGATCCTTTATGGATTTTGAAATTTGTGTAACGAGAGGTGCTTCGACACCTTGCACTAGGCGTGCTTAAGTCGATACACAAAGTAGAAAGTTCATGAGGTTGAGGCGCTAGATATGCCAAGGCGACATATGAAGCAGAACTTGAAGGTTAAGCAGCAACAGGGTTTGTAACTGCTTTGCTTTGAACAGCAAAGCAACACATGTTAACCAAATGTCTCCATCGTACAACGTGGGTACATTTGTAACAGGGTATTTGATTTGGATGATGACGGTTGCATTGATTTCTCCAAGGAGCGGTTCCCTTGCACGGCTACATCCCTGAGATGAGTCATGGTGATAGCTAAATCAACAGTCTTCTGGAGTATGACGCCTATTTGTTGGGCAATTGTAGCACCTGGTCCGGACACTCGAGTCTTGTTGCGATAAAGAGGCAAAATGAAGAAAATGGAAGACATAGAAGGAAACAAGCAAAAGATAATCAAAAAAGAATAACAACACATGAAGATTGTGACCATTTGTTTGTTACCAAAGGCAAACAAATGAGATGGTGACTAATCAAAGTAAATGGGTCAATATAATGTATCGCGAAGACATGCTCGCCTATAAGTGAACACTCATCCCAAGAATTCCCAGGTAAGCACAACTGGTCTCGCGTCTGATGAGATGTATACGAAGTGCTTGCCTAGACAGAAATCCCAGAATACAGGCATTCACCCTTCCAGTTTGCACGTGTTCACATTATTTAAAACCCAAAACCTTGACGAGATTTTGAAACTCTAAGGGATTCAAAACCTTACAATTGGGGGTTCAAAACCTTGTAATCAATCATCCTAGAACAGATGATTAGTTTTCAAAGCGGTTTTGAAATTTATGTTCTTGTTGTGGTCGTCGCCTAAGGATAGGTGACGGTATTGTTTTATGACTAAACGCAAGTAAACTCGCGTTAGGGTCCTACGAAGGTTATAGACTAGGTCAAAGCATTACTAATAACCTAATTCCCTATAACCATTGGCTCTGATACCATCTTTTCTGTCACACCCCGACCACGTAGAACATACAAACGTGGCGGAAATGTCGGGGAGTGTTGTAACAGAATTAATTGTTTCAAATCCATGGCAATTGAAGTTTCGTTTTATTGATTAAAAGTGTTACAATGTCTTAACAAACAAGAAAATACAACATAATTAACTAGTCTTGCATCTTTTATTGTCACTAAAGCCCAAGTCTGCCTATGTGTATCTTGATCATCTTATGCAACAGTTCCTGAAAAACACATGTGAAAATAGGTACGTCAGCATAAAAATGCCTGTGAGATACATAGGTTTTGTGAAAATAGGTTTCATGACTTATGTTTGAGAAAATGTTTAGTCATGAACCTTGTTATTTGCTTTGCTTTGTAAATCATTTGAAAATCGATAAGATCAGATGATAAGTATAAATAAATGTAAGGTTAAATGAATAACCAAGAAAAATATGTTTGCATAAGATAAGATGTTTATAAATCAATGTCTTGTGAAAAGTATGTTATTTGTATAAAATGTTCTATGTCTCAAACTGAAATGATTCAAATAACGCTATGATATGTAATACCATACAAACACTTATATATAGGAAGTACCAGCGGCGTATCCACCATGCTTGTATCATATTACACACGCATCGTTACTTAATCACTTAATCAAACCAAACCAATCAATGTAAGAAGTCTATGTTTAAATCAATTGTCAAATGTATCGGGTAATATGTCAAAGTGTTCATGTCAAGATGTAAATCATATCAAAATGTCTATGTCAAATATCCATGTCAAATGTCTATGTCAAATATCCATGTAAAATGTCTATGTCAAGATGTCATGTATGGCAAGTGAAATGTCTCAACTAAACCATATGCACAGAAACAAAGTATTGAAGTAAAACTTGTTTTAAATCAAAGTTATGTTTTGTGGGAAATGCATGATCAAATGTCAATCATGTTAAAATGTCTATGCCGAAATGTCTATGTCAAATGTCTATGTCAAAATGTCATGTAAAACGATGTACTAAGTAATGCACACAATTGGGCACACCTAGCATGAAATGTCATAAAATCATGTACTATAATGTACTAACGAACATAGCAGGTATATGATGTGAAAACGGGAAAGCATGAATGTAACAAGTAGGCACATGTGTTCCACCCCAAAACAGTTTGGAAAACAGTAAAAGAGGGGTCTATGTACTCACCTGAGATTGCTCAGTAGTCCTGGAGTGACAACTAAACAATGCTAGAGATCGCGGATATCAAACGGCACCTAGTATAGGTAACTATGTTAATTAACCGGACCTAGATCGGAAGATCGGGTAGCATTAGGGTTTGTAAACCAAACGAGTGTAGAGACTCGTGTCATTTGGTTTAACAAAGCCTACATACTAAATGAAACCTAACATAATTGTTTACGACCCATTACGACCCGTTTAGGAAGCTTATGCTACTTTAACGCGTCGTTCGCGTGAAACGCGTTCGGACCGCCTAACTAGCCCTATGACAAGTGTTATATGCCTAAACATGTTACATAATCAGTTATGTGACAAAAGTTTAGGTTACATATGCTTAATTACCAATTATACATGAAAAGGGTATTCTGGTAATTTACCTAAGGCATATAAACTACCTATCATACAACTACTTAAACGATGTGACCATAGGGTATAACCTCGGAAGGTTATGCCCTATACTAGGGTCACCTAATGTATTTGGTCGGATCCTAATGATCGACCAAACTGGGTCGGGTTCGAGGCATAAGCGATTTATCAGATCGCTTACCCTACGACCCTAGACAACGTGGTAATCAGTAGGCATAGTCCCAAGGGACTATAACCAACGTGATTACACTCACGTTGCGAAGTTCAAACGAACTTCGCATTGACCATTACTGGTCAACGCTGAAAGTCAAACAAAGTTTGACTTTCGGACTCGAAAAGCAATAAAATAAGGAAAAGAACGAAAGAATACTTACGAAGGGTCCCCGAATGCTAATCCCGATTCAAGAATCTCAGGTATGAAACAATGGTTTCAACTTAGAGGTTCTCAAATCAGAATTCTAGTGATTTTAGCAATGGGGGGTATGGGGTATTTATAGGAATACCCGAACCGTTAAGATCGTTTCATGGAAAACGTGCCTTAATCCCATCCGTACATGTGTTGCAAAGTTATGGTGCTTAAATTCCATCCATACATGTGTTGCAAAGTTATGGTGTTTAGGTGCTTAAATTCCATCCATACATGTGTTGCAAAGTTATGGTGCCTAAATTCCATCCTTATCCGCTGACTAAGCAAGTTTAGAATGTGTGGTTGTAAATTAAACAACGGCTAATACATCGAATCTGGTCCCGAATGCGAAAAACTGAGTTTCTGCATGTTTTCTGTCCAGCATAGGCAGTCGCGTAGCGCGACTGCATAGGCCCTTAGGGCTCGCGCTACGCCACTGCCCCTCTGTTTCAGAAATGTTTCCAAAATGGCAGGTTTAGTCCCTGCAGCCCGTTTAAGCGATTTTCGATGCGTTTGAACCCCGTTAACCTCATTTCAAGGCTCTAAAATGAAGTTAAAGTATAGGGAACTCAAAACATGCTCAAAAATATGCCGGATGATGGTTCGTTTGGTCGTACGAACGCGATGTTCGCTTAATTACGACGGAATGCGCACAAGCGCGAAAAACGATCCAAATGACGCGACGAATGGATTTTTCTTAAGGCGAACACTAAAATATAATATAGTCATGCTTACATAAATTTTTGGATGTCCGGATGTATTCAGAACGTAAGTTATGCGCGAAAATGCAAACTTGTGCACTTTTTGACGCTTTTAGTCCCTGAATGACACAAAAGTTTATTTTAGCACACCGAACCCCTCAAAGCCTATTTCTAAGCTATGTAAAGGATATTTATGGTATGTTTAACTTATGGTCATGTTCCGGAATGTCTGTTACAGTTCAAATTGGCATACTTTCGCAGTTTGTCAACTTTAGTCCCTGTAAGCGATAAAACTTTGATTTCACCACATCAAACCTTCCAAAACTTATATCTAAGTTATGTAAAGGTTATTTAAGGTATGTTAAACCTATTTCACTATTCTGGAGTGTTTGTTGCATTAAACTGGTTATATTTACGCATTAGTGCGCGTATAAATTTCCAGAAAGCTATTTAGAGTTTGAAATCGAACAAGAGTTGATATGTGCAAAAGATACACATATTTATACAAGTCCAAAGTATGAAATACAATATTTCATTGGTTTGGAATTTGTTTGATGATTGAAATGACACAGGTGTTACAGTCTCCCCTACTTTAGGAAATTTCGTCCCGAAATTTAGTTTTAGAGGAAACTTGTGGAGACAGCTGTGACGGTTTTGCCTTCAAACAAATCCATTGAGCCCTTAAGTAAAACTCTGGGCCATGTTAGGATTCTTAGCAAAGATGTCAATCCTCAAATTGAAGTCATTGTAGTAACAAAACATGGAGTTTTGAACTATAGACAGGAGAACAGTTCCCGTGAAGAATTATCATAGGAAACTTGTGTGTGCTTGAAATCAGAATTGGGTAGTGTGAGAATAAATGAAATTGGTCAAAGTCCAAGACTTCTCCCGTATCACTACTCTTGCCACTGTTGGTCTTAACACATGACAAAACTTCCTGTGGTTCCTATGCACTGAACTCCATAATTATGTAGGCCTCCATAATTACGTAGTTCCTTGCACAGTCCGCACAGTTTATTTCATAATGCGTATGGGGAAAAATCAAACGAATAATCCTGTGGTGAATTAATCTTGACTGCAATAGAGTCTCTTTAACTAGGTCACCAAAGGATTAGATTAACGAACAATCTCTTGATTTAGACCACCCGAGGGCCTATTTAACTACATAAATACATGACATATTTAACTAGATTGTCGAACCAATCTATTTAACTTAGATCGACGTAGGATCTCTTTAACTAAACTACCCACGGGGAAAATTTAACCACATCGACGTAGGATGTATTTAACTAGATTGTCGGACCAATCTATTTAACTTAGATCGACGTAGGATCTCTTTAACTAAACTATCCACGGGGAAAATTTAACCACATCGACGTAGGATGTATTTAACTAGATTGTCGGACCAATCTATTTAACTTAGATCGACGTAGGATCTCTTTAACTAAACTACCCACGGGGAAAATTTAAGCACACGACGTAGGATGTATTTAACTAGATTGTCGAACCAATCTATTTAACTTAGATCGACGTAGGATCTCTTTAACTCAACTATCTAAGAGAAACATTTAACTACACCAACGTAGGATGTATTTAACTTTAGATCGACGTAGGATCTCTTTAACTCAACTATCTAAGAGAAACATTTAACTACACCAACGTAGGATGTCTTTAACTTTAGATCGACGTAGGATCTCTTTAACTCAACTATCTAAGAGAAACATTTAACTACACCAACGTAGGATGTATTTAACTTTAGATCGACGTAGGATCTCTTTAACTCAACTATCTAAGAGAAACATTTAACTACACCAACGTAGGATGTATTTAACTTTAGATCGACGTAGGATCTCTTTAACTTTTCAACACATGTTTCCCTTAAACTTTGGAATAGTACTTTATAATCCAAGGGACTTAACTACAACGTGGAAGTCCATTAAGGATTTAAGATAGTACCTTTTTGAATATCCTACTATGAATCCTTCATATGAAGGTAAGAAAGATTCTACGAGGATTTGGATGGATCACATAAAAACACAAAACACATAAGAACATAATCACATAATTGTTTAACTTGATCTTTACTTTGTTATCTTTGGACACGGATATTTAAAGCACACCAGGAATCCAATCCGTGGATTCCATGCGGCACTTAAATCATTAGGATCTAACTATGAAGATAGGAAGATCTAAATAAGAATTCGGCTTTGTCCTTATTGAATGGTAATGTACGTATTAAGGCATACGAATAATTCAATTAAGGGCTCCGATTTGAGTGATATTCATCCACAAGGATCTGATTATGAGGATAGAAAGATCCTTTATGGATTTTGAAATTTGTGTAACGAGAGGTGCTTCGACACCTTGCACTAGGCGTGCTTAAGTCGATACACAAAGTAGAAAGTTCATGAGGTTGAGGCGCTAGATATGCCAAGGCGACATATGAAGCAGAACTTGAAGGTTAAGCAGCAACAGGGTTTGTAACTGCTTTGCTTTGAACAGCAAAGCAACACATGTTAACCAAATGTCTCCATCGTACAACGTGGGTACATTTGTAACAGGGTATTTGATTTGGATGATGACGGTTGCATTGATTTCTCCAAGGAGCGGTTCCCTTGCACGGCTACATCCCTGAGATGAGTCATGGTGATAGCTAAATCAACAGTCTTCTGGAGTATGACGCCTATTTGTTGGGCAATTGTAGCACCTGGTCCGGACACTCGAGTCTTGTTGCGATAAAGAGGCAAAATGAAGAAAATGGAAGACATAGAAGGAAACAAGCAAAAGATAATCAAAAAAGAATAACAACACATGAAGATTGTGACCATTTGTTTGTTACCAAAGGCAAACAAATGAGATGGTGACTAATCAAAGTAAATGGGTCAATATAATGTATCGCGAAGACATGCTCGCCTATAAGTGAACACTCATCCCAAGAATTCCCAGGTAAGCACAACTGGTCTCGCGTCTGATGAGATGTATACGAAGTGCTTGCCTAGACAGAAATCCCAGAATACAGGCATTCACCCTTCCAGTTTGCACGTGTTCACATTATTTAAAACCCAAAACCTTGACGAGATTTTGAAACTCTAAGGGATTCAAAACCTTACAATTGGGGGTTCAAAACCTTGTAATCAATCATCCTAGAACAGATGATTAGTTTTCAAAGCGGTTTTGAAATTTATGTTCTTGTTGTGGTCGTCGCCTAAGGATAGGTGACGGTATTGTTTTATGACTAAACGCAAGTAAACTCGCGTTAGGGTCCTACGAAGGTTATAGACTAGGTCAAAGCATTACTAATAACCTAATTCCCTATAACCATTGGCTCTGATACCATATTTTCTGTCACACCCCGACCACGTAGAACATACAAACGTGGCGGAAATGTCGGGGAGTGTTGTAACAGAATTAATTGTTTCAAATCCATGGCAATTGAAGTTTCGTTTTATTGATTAAAAGTGTTACAATGTCTTAACAAACAAGAAAATACAACATAATTAACTAGTCTTGCATCTTTTATTGTCACTAAAGCCCAAGTCTGCCTATGTGTATCTTGATCATCTTATGCAACAGTTCCTGAAAAACACATGTGAAAATAGGTACGTCAGCATAAAAATGCCTGTGAGATACATAGGTTTTGTGAAAATAGGTTTCATGACTTATGTTTGAGAAAATGTTTAGTCATGAACCTTGTTATTTGCTTTGCTTTGTAAATCATTTGAAAATCGATAAGATCAGATGATAAGTATAAATAAATGTAAGGTTAAATGAATAACCAAGAAAAATATGTTTGCATAAGATAAGATGTTTATAAATCAATGTCTTGTGAAAAGTATGTTATTTGTATAAAATGTTCTATGTCTCAAACTGAAATGATTCAAATAACGCTATGATATGTAATACCATACAAACACTTATATATAGGAAGTACCAGCGGCGTATCCACCATGCTTGTATCATATTACACACGCATCGTTACTTAATCACTTAATCAAACCAAACCAATCAATGTAAGAAGTCTATGTTTAAATCAATTGTCAAATGTATCGGGTAATATGTCAAAGTGTTCATGTCAAGATGTAAATCATATCAAAATGTCTTTGTCAAATATCCATGTCAAATGTCTATGTCAAATATCCATGTAAAATGTCTATGTCAAGATGTCATGTATGGCAAGTGAAATGTCTCAACTAAACCATATGCACAGAAACAAAGTATTGAAGTAAAACTTGTTTTAAATCAAAGTTATGTTTTGTGGGAAATGCATGATCAAATGTCAATCATGTTAAAATGTCTATGCCGAAATGTCTATGTCAAATGTCTATGTCAAAATGTCATGTAAAACGATGTACTAAGTAATGCACACAATTGGGCACACCTAGCATGAAATGTCATAAAATCATGTACTATAATGTACTAACGAACATAGCAGGTATATGATGTGAAAACGGGAAAGCATGAATGTAACAAGTAGGCACATGTGTTCCACCCCAAAACAGTTTGGAAAACAGTAAAAGAGGGGTCTATATACTCACCTGAGATTGCTCAGTAGTCCTGGAGTGACAACTAAACAATGCTAGAGATCGCGGATATCAAACGGCACCTAGTATAGGTAACTATGTTAATTAACCGGACCTAGATCGGAAGATCGGGTAGCATTAGGGTTTGTAAACCAAACGAGTGTAGAGACTCGTGTCATTTGGTTTAACAAAGCCTACATACTAAATGAAACCTAACATAATTGTTTACGACCCATTACGACCCGTTTAGGAAGCTTATGCTACTTTAACGCGTCGTTCGCGTGAAACGCGTTCGGACCGCCTAACTAGCCCTATGACAAGTGTTATATGCCTAAACATGTTACATAATCAGTTATGTGACAAAAGTTTAGGTTACATATGCTTAATTACCAATTATACATGAAAAGGGTATTCTGGTAATTTACCTAAGGCATATAAACTACCTATCATACAACTACTTAAACGATGTGACCATAGGGTATAACCTCGGAAGGTTATGCCCTATACTAGGGTCACCTAATGTATTTGGTCGGATCCTAATGATCGACCAAACTGGGTCGGGTTCGAGGCATAAGCGATTTATCAGATCGCTTACCCTACGACCCTAGACAACGTGGTAATCAGTAGGCATAGTCCCAAGGGACTATAACCAACGTGATTACACTCACGTTGCGAAGTTCAAACGAACTTCGCATTGACCATTACTGGTCAACGCTGAAAGTCAAACAAAGTTTGACTTTCGGACTCGAAAAGCAATAAAATAAGGAAAAGAACGAAAGAATACTTACGAAGGGTCCCCGAATGCTAATCCCGATTCAAGAATCTCAGGTATGAAACAATGGTTTCAACTTAGAGGTTCTCAAATCAGAATTCTAGTGATTTTAGCAATGGGGGGTATGGGGTATTTATAGGAATACCCGAACCGTTAAGATCGTTTCATGGAAAACGTGCCTTAATCCCATCCGTACATGTGTTGCAAAGTTATGGTGCTTAAATTCCATCCATACATGTGTTGCAAAGTTATGGTGTTTAGGTGCTTAAATTCCATCCATACATGTGTTGCAAAGTTATGGTGCCTAAATTCCATCCTTATCCGCTGACTAAGCAAGTTTAGAATGTGTGGTTGTAAATTAAACAACGGCTAATACATCGAATCTGGTCCCGAATGCGAAAAACTGAGTTTCTGCATGTTTTCTGTCCAGCATAGGCAGTCGCGTAGCGCGACTGCATAGGCCCTTAGGGCTCACGCTACGCCACTGCCCCTCTGTTTCAGAAATGTTTCCAAAATGGCAGGTTTAGTCCCTGCAGCCCGTTTAAGCGATTTTCGATGCGTTTGAACCCCGTTAACCTCATTTCAAGGCTCTAAAATGAAGTTAAAGTATAGGGAACTCAAAACATGCTCAAAAATATGCCGGATGATGGTTCGTTTGGTCGTACGAACGCGATGTTCGCTTAATTACGACGGAATGCGCACAAGCGCGAAAAACGATCCAAATGACGCGACGAATGGATTTTTCTTAAGGCGAACACTAAAATATAATATAGTCATGCTTACATAAATTTTTGGATGTCCGGATGTATTCAGAACGTAAGTTATGCGCGAAAATGCAAACTTGTGCACTTTTTGACGCTTTTAGTCCCTGAATGACACAAAAGTTTATTTTAGCACACCGAACCCCTCAAAGCCTATTTCTAAGCTATGTAAAGGATATTTATGGTATGTTTAACTTATGGTCATGTTCCGGAATGTCTGTTACAGTTCAAATTGGCATACTTTCGCAGTTTGTCAACTTTAGTCCCTGTAAGCGATAAAACTTTGATTTCACCACATCAAACCTTCCAAAACTTATATCTAAGTTATGTAAAGGTTATTTAAGGTATGTTAAACCTATTTCACTATTCCGGAGTGTTTGTTGCATTAAACTGGTTATATTTACGCATTAGTGCGCGTATAACCTTCCAGAAAGCTATTTAGAGTTTGAAATCGAACAAGAGTTGATATGTGCAAAAGATACACATATTTATACAAGTCCAAAGTATGAAATACAATATTTCATTGGTTTGGAATTTGTTTGATGATTGAAATGACACAGGTGTTACATCAATTGTTATCAATTCCCATTTCCATACAGGTATTTCCAGTTGCTGCAATAAACCTGAGGGTTTTTTGTGTTCAGCTTTAACCTGTGAACAGGTTAGACACTTAGCAACATAGGCTGCTATATCCTTTTTCATTCCTATCCACCAGAAATTCTTTCTTAAGTCTTGATACATTTTGTCACTACCAAAATGTATCGTATACTTAGACTTATGGGCTTCTTCTAAAATTCGGTGACGTAGGTTTTCTTGTTTGGGTATCCAGATTCTTTTCTTATGGAATCTCCAAATTCCACTTGTTCCTTGTTCTAATTCCTTAATCATTCCTTTTAATTTTTCAGTATCATCCTTGATTACTGATTCCTGTACTTCTCTAATTTGTTCATTTAAATCTATCTGCAGATTCAATTTAAGAGAACGTACTCGTCTTGGCTTTTCATGATACTTTCGACTTAAAGCATCAGATACTACATTAGCCTTTCCTGGATGATACTGGATAATACAATCATAATCACTAAGAATCTCCATCCAGCGTCTCTGTCTCACATTTAACTCTTTCGGCCCAAAAATGTACCTTAAACTCTTATGATCTGTGAAGACTACAAACTTGTTTCCATATAAATAGTGTCTCCATATCTTAAGGGCAAAAATTATAGCTCCTAACTCTAGATCATGGGTTGTAAAATTCTCTTCATGATTCTTAAGTTATCTAGAGACATAGGCTATAACCTTCTGACGTTGCATCAACACACATCCATAACCTAACTTAGAAGCATCACAATAGACGACTAAGTCTTCAGTTCCTTCTGGTAATGCTAGTATGGGTGCGTTGGTTAAATTTTGCTTTAGAATCTTAAAAGCTTCCTCTTGTTTGGTCCCCATTCAAACTTAATTGATTTACAGGCCAGTTTTGTTAAAGGAATAGCTATTCTAGAAAAATCTCGGATAAACCGTCTATAATAACATGCTAGTCCAAGAAAACTTCTCACCTCTGTTGGTGATTCATGGACTTTCCATTTAGTAATCACCTCGCTTTTTGTGGGATCCACATGAATTCCTTCATGATTGACTACATGTCCAAGGAATTGGACTTCTTGTAACCCAAATTCACATTTTGAAAATTTAGCATTAAGCTTTTCTTTTCTCAGTAAATTTAAAAGCATATGCAGATGCTCTGCATGATCCTCTTTACTCTTAGAGTAAATGAGAATATCATCTATAAAGACAGTTATGAAGTTATCCAGATATGGTTTACATATTCTGTTCATCATGTCCATAAATGCAGCTGGGGCATTGGTTAAACCAAATGGCATGACTGTAAATTCATAATGACCATACGTTGTTCTGAAAGCAGTTTTAGGAATGCCCTCCTCCTGTACTTTCAGTTGATGATATCCTGAGCGTAAATCGATCTTAGAAAAGAATCGAGTTCCTTGCAGTTGATCGAACATATCATCGATTCTCGGTAACGGGTATCGATTTTTAATCGTAACCTTGTTCAATTCCCGGTAATCAATGCACATACGCATCGATCCGTCCTTCTTCTTGACAAACAAGATTGATGCTCCCCATGGCGATGAACTAGGCTGTATGAAACCTTTCTCCAAAAGTTTGTCCAATTGGTTCTTCAGTTCCTGCATCTCTGCTAGTGCCAAACGGTAAGGTGCCTTGGCAATTGGTGTTGTCCCTTGTAATAGGTGAATTCTAAATTCAACCTCTCTATCAGGCAGTAATCCAGGTAATTCTACTGGAAAAACATCTGAGAATTTAGATACTACAGGAATATCTTTTAAATATTTTCCTTTAGCGTTAATGATTATGGAAATCATATACACCAGTGATCCTTTCCTTGCATAACTTGCTGTTTTCATCACAGAAATGAATTTTATAGACCTAGTTGGCTTATCTCCTTTAATTGTGATCTTTTCACCCTTTGGTGAACTTACTTGTATTAACTTTTGATCACATAGAATACGGGCATGATTGGCTACCAACCAATCCATTCCTAATACAATATCAAATCCAACCAGATTCATTGGATAAATGTTAACAATAAAATCATGGTTTAAGATTTCTATTCTTGCTCCCTGCAAGATTTCAGAAATCTTAATGGATTCTCCATTTTCTGTTTCTACCACACATTCTTGTTGAAGTTTAGTTAATGGTTGATCAAGAATTTTGCAAAACGAAGTACTAATAAAACTTTGGTTTGCACCAGAGTCGAATAATACTTTAGCAAAAATATCATTAACTAAAAACGTACCGGTAATCACGTCCAGAATCATCCTGGCTTCTTCAGCTGTCAGAACAAATGCTCTGGAGTTCTTGGTAGTTTTGTTGTTCATGGCTAGAGCTAGTTTCGGACAATTCGGCTTGATGTGTCCCTTTTCTCCACAGTTGAAACATATTCTATTACTAGGTTTCTTTCTACAGTCTTCCTCCTTGTGTCCAGACCTTTTTCAGAAGTCGCAGTATATCGAGCATTTTCCTGAATGCTTTTTCTTGCAGGACTTACAGTAAAGTGCAGAGGTAGAACCTTTACTTTTCCCATGATAGTTATTTCCATAACGAAATTCCTGGGTAAGTTTCTGAGCTAGGTTCTTTCTCTGGTTCTCTTTTTGTGTACGTACAAATTCATCAGTCAAGGTATTGGCTAATTCAACAGCTTCTTCTATGGTTTGTGGCCTAGCTGCCTTGACTACATGTCTGATCTCACTAATTAATCCCCAGAGATAACGGGAAATTAATACGGGTTCTGGTGAAGCTAAGGTTGGCACTATTCTAGCATATTCGAAGAATATGGTAGTGTAACCTTTACAGTCTATTACAGTCATTCTAAGGTTTAAGAACTTATTAGCAATTTGTTGTTTTTCATTGGGAGGACAAAATTTCCTTTCGACCATTTCCTTAAAGTCAGTCCATTCCATATTATAGGCTTTGTCACTTCCTTTAGACTAGAGAATAGTATTCCACCATTCTAAGGTTGCATTCTTAAAAAGATTGCAGGCAAACATAATCTTATCCTCATCAGCACATTTGCTTATTTTTAAGACTGCCTCTGTCTTTTCTATCCAGCGTAGAGCTGCAATGTCTTCTTCATTGCCAAAGAATTCTATTGGTTTGCAAGACCAGAATTCTCTATAAGAACAACCATAAGACATGGTACTTCTTCTTTTTGGAATTGGTAATTGGAGTAGCGGTCCATTATTCACGTTGTGACTTGGTTCACTAGGTGTTTTTTTTACTTTCACTTTTATTATTTTCTGCTTCTTTAACAGTCCTAATAATATATGTCATAACATCCCTAATTCCTTGTGTTACTATGTGTTGGATGGCACTGTTATCTATTTGGTTATCATTATTCTGGTTTTCCTGATTTTCTAAATTATCCATCTGGATTTACAAACAATTATCAGCTATTAATATCACAAAATAGGATTTAATGCAAACAATCAGACAAATAGATTGATCAAAATCATCGAGCATTGCGACATTTACTCTTTTTCATATATATATATATATATATATATATATATATATATATAGGTATTTGTTAATCTAAAACTGAAATGTAAACACACGGCGCCGTTTTTCGTACACGGGGGTATTTTAGGACGTATAGGGGTGTTTTAAGAATTTTGGGAGAGTTGTTATACCAATTATGCCGAGGCTCAATCTATTGTGGATACCCTCATTGCTGAATCTGAAGGGATGCGCAACCATGGAGTAGCTGTTGTAAGTGTTTCTATTTTTGCCTTAGATTGTCGTAATTTGTTTTTACGGTTTTATTTTACTATTCCCTTTCTTGAATAGGTTGCTAACTCTATACTGAACGCAACGGAGGTGGATCAGGCAGTTGCTACCTCGAATGTGCGTGCTGTTGGGCATCGTGGTGGCTACCTCGAATGTGCCCAACATGTTGAAGAGGCTCTGCAACAGTGTTTCGGGACTCGCCACTGTTCCGTGACTGACCAAGTCGATGAGATGCTTGCCCAAGCTGAAGAGGTTTATGATCATCTATCTTTAAATGGTAATGGAGTTGGTCACGGGCTCGCTAAAGCATGACGATTATGTGGCGCGCTTGAAGTCTATCTTTGTGGTTCCGAAAACCGTTGAGCTGTCAGATGAAGAGGAAACAACTGGAGATGGTGGCGATGAATAGATTATAGGTTATTTAGGCTGTAATGCCTTGTAATTTTTGTCTTTTGAATATGTAAACAGTGCGCGGTTGCGCTTTTATGAATGGAGTTAACTTTTGTCCTTTATTCTGTCAAAAGTTACAATTATTGAATTGTTGTTTGAAACTTTGTTTAAGTTAGCAGGAATGAATGTAAGTGTGGTTCGTTATGAGTATTGTTTCCTGGCTTCGCGCTATGTTCGCGGAAAACCTTGGAGGCTTAACTCAAGAGCTGGTAATTTTCTGAAGTGTTTTCGTGCTAATCAAAAGTTTAACATGCATTTGTAACTTGGACAAAACAGAATGTAATCATAAAATGTAGACAACTTTTGCATTAGATAACTCAAATAGGCGCGTGGCCAACATACATAGAAAGTTGTTACATGTAGCATTTGCGCAGTAGTTACGCGTTCCATGTGCGTGGGATGATGTGACCATCTAAAGTGCGTGTGACAACTGTCAAAAATCCAGGTATCTGTACAATGAATTAATCTTGATTAATGCTTAACGACTGTGCTGAATTACAAATTAACTGCTTTCTGATTTCTGCCATACACATACATGAGCATCATACATTGTTTAATGTTATATCAATATTGCATGAAAGCTATATTGCCTTGAATGATGCAAAAAGAACAGTTAGCATAGTAAACGGATAAATCAGCAAATGCTGACAGAACTCAACACATAGACAGACAGTGTTTTGAGACACAGTATGAGCCATAAACCAAGTACTACACTAGTATAGAGTGTAGGAAAGTAAGGATCATAAAACTGCTTTTCTAGGTGATAGTTTAAGTGCCGGAAAGTGCCTAAAACTCACCCAAAGTGCTGAATTCAGCAAAATTCTGCATTTTAACATACTTATTTTATGCAGAAACATGGTAAAATGGTCCTGAATGCTTTCCTAAGTGTCGGGAATTAAAAGTGTCACAAAAGGGTACATAAAGAACACTAAACTGCAAGTTTAGCACTTTAACAAACCAGTATCCAACCGAACAACCGGACACTACCCGAAACACCAAATTTACACTAGAAGCACTGTTTTAATGTTTCCAAGCTGGTTATGATCCCTGAACATCATAACACCTCCTAAAAATATCTAATAACTGAAACACGTAAGGAACACTTGGATTTGAACTAAATTGCAACTAAAGGTTTAAACCTACACCTAGACCCCCCCCCCCCCCCCACACCTATGGGACGGCCATACTTGGCCCCATGCCTTCAAGATTTTATTTCCATATTAAACTAGATCTTGTGCTTACTTTTTAGAACATATTACACATAAGTTAAAAGGGATGATGGTTATAAGAAGAACATGGGAGGTTCATGATCATAATTCTAACACACACTTCACACTTGCTCTTCTCTTCCTCCATTGGGAGCTCTCGGCTGAACACAAGCACAACCACCACTATCATCATCCAACTTTCTTCAACCATTACAAGATCATACAAAGGTGCTAGGAGGTATACAAAGAAGCCTGGTGGCTTTGGATCTTGAAGGACCTTCTCTATTTGCTTTTATCCACTCATTTTCTACTCTTGAATCATCCCTAGCCTTGTTCTAGTGGTAAGATCCTTGTACACTCTAGTTTACTTCCATTTTTAGTGGTTAATGTTGAATCATGATAAAAAATAACAAGAACACTAAAGAATCATATGAAGTAAACATGAATATAAGCTTGTTTAGTAAAGATATCTTCATGAATATAAGTTGTTATGCTTGTTGATCTTTGATTGTTTTTAGAAGTAATGTTAATCATCATAAGGTCTTGCTAAATCATGATTAAAAACATAGTTTAGCAAGATGTGAAAGTATAAATTGTTGTAGGATGATGGATCATCCACACTTAAAGCATGAACTTGAAGAAAATAATGTTTTCTTGAAAAATTATGATTAAAGTGAGTTGTTGATCATATGGATCTAAATAATTATGAAGGATTTCAAAGAAACCAAGTTAAAAACATAAGTTTCATATAATCTTGGTTCTTACATAAACAAGTCTTGGTTCTTACATAAACAAGACTTGTTTTTAGTGATTAACCAAGTGTAGAGACACTTGTGTAACAAGAAAATTTCATTAAGAAACATTTTTGTAAAGCATGAGTACAAGTTGTAAACATCTAAATCATTCAAGAATGATGTTTTTATATAAACAACCACACTTTAAAGGATAACTAAACTCACTAAACACACTACCAAGTTACTACAACTTTTCATAAACTTTCAAGTTCATGAAGTGGTAGAATAAGCATGGTTTTGGCAAAATTGGTAAGTGTAAGTTGTTTAGTGTTGATTGTGGATTGATTGTGATGATTTTACAAAAGAAAATGATATGCTTGAAAGCATGGAAACCTCCATTTTTAGGGGAAACTATGGCAAAATTTTCTAAAAATATAAACAATTAGAAAAATATTTATAAACCTACACTTACAAGTGTATTTTCAACAATAAATGGTTATATAAACTTTGCCATAATTTTTTGTTACAAAAATACAAATATTGGAGGTTGGTTTTATAAATAAAAGTGGTTAAATATATATTTAGAATATATATACAATGGAGACACATATCTGTGATTATTTGTATATTTTGTGTAATAGTTATATTATTTTAGGACTTGAAATAATATAACACATCAAAATACCAAGGATTATCATCCAAAATATTACCAAAATCCCAAGTAATAAGTATATAAGTTACACACTAAATATTGACGGAACCAAACAAGAAATGTAACTTACAAAATATTCCGGAACTTAATTCGCAAGTATATTTTGGTAAATAATATTTTGGACACAAGGAAACGAAAGTATGATTTTTATGATTATCACAAGAGTATATCATATTTTGACAAGAAGGAAATATATGAATTTTGGTGAATAACAATATATATATATTTCCTTAGAATTATTAGAAGATATATTATTTTTGAGAAAAATATATATTTTCTTGAGTAAACTTGAAATACATTATTTTTGGATAAAAATAAGTTTATATATATTTTCTAAGTTAGACTTTAAAATATATTATTTTGGAAGTACAAATATTTTTGCCAAGAGAAAAATAAAAAATTATAAATAATTTTTCTATGCAATATTTCTTAAATATATATATTTCGGAAATATATATATTGGTGGACTTTTATTAGAAATAATATGTCGGAAAGTTTAATATAAATTTAAGTATATGAATACTTAATGGACACAATAAAATACGTATTCTCACACGTATAAATACACATCGGAATACGACACCAAAACATGGCAAAAATATACAGATACAATAATACGAATACACATGTACAAGATACCCCCATCCTTGGGAAGGAAATACAAGTATTAATACTTGGGAAGTATTAAGTTAATATATATTGTGTAACAATTATTCCAAAATTTAATAAATATAATTTAAGTTAAAATATTAATTATTTTGACAATAATTATATAACTTGGAATAATATCAAAGGCATAAAAGAAACGTAACTCAGAAATCAAGGCACGGCCCGTTCGTCTAATAGACATTAGTACGTTGTAGGTAGTCGTGTTCACCGGAGAAGTTCAAGTTACGATTGTTGAAGACGCAAGACTGTGAGTTTCGTGTTTCCCCCTTTTCTTTAACTGTTTTCAGTTTTATAACTTCGGGGGTGAAGTACATGTTACAACTGTTTACAAACATTATTATTTGGTATGGTTTGCTAAGGAAGGGTACACTTAGATCATGTGAGTGGTGGGCATAACGCTTAAGGCCATCAATCCTCGTTGTAGGACCGAGGGACATGAGTGATAGATTTATTTGGGTGTAGCGAGCCCCAACCATGTTGGACCAGGGTTGGCCCATGGGTAGACTATGTCTTACAGCCGGAAGCCCGGTGCAAAATTTGCTAGGTTTGAGCTTCCTGGATCACGTCACATATATCAATGGCCTTGCAAACCATTGGTGATCTGTTTTCCTTGTTGCTTTCATACCGGGATTTATAAACTTACATACATACTTACAGTGATTTCAAAGATTTATTCATATACTCAAACAAACACACGAACTCGCTCAACTTTTGTTGATATTTTCAAACTACATGTATTTCAGGGAATTAGTAAGTGGATCTGGCGGGCGTTGGAAGTTTTATGCTTCGTTAGGAATAAAGATGTCATCCATGGTCTTTGGGTTTGGGCAGTGTGTCTTATTCCTGGACGAGACACGTCTTCCAAACATTGGTTTTATTTAATATCTTTTGATGAGTCCTTAGTGAACTCATAAACAATTCGTATGGTTTGTAATTTGAATTTTAAGTCTACGTTCTAAAACAATGTTGTTATGTTTTAAACTTATTTAGTGGATGAACATCTATGGTTTTAATCATATAGTTGTTGTTATGATTGAATGCAATGGTATTAAGAAAGTCACACCATAATCACGCTTCCGCAAAAGTCAGGGTGTGACAGCTTGGTATCAGAGCTTCGATTGTAGCGAACTAGGATTCTTTCTCGAGTCTAGACTACAATCATTAGGGCTCTCATGAAAACATGTTGTAAAAACATTTTCATTGCATACACGAAACACCCAGATCCAGGAAACAAACATTTTTACAAACAAAAGACACGAAACACTTTTCAAAGTTTATGTTTATGATTCAGTCTGAGAGACTTGGTAGTTCAGTCTGAGAGACTGGCTGGTTCAGTCTGAGAGACTGGGAGATTTAGTCTGGGAGACTAGGGAGTTCAATCCGGGAGACTGGGTAGTTCAGTCCGGGAGACTGGGTTGTTCAGTTTGAGAAACTAGGAAGTTTAGTCTGGGAGACTAAGTGGGTAGTCTGGGAAGACTAGGACGGATACGTGCTTACATTGTTATTACTTACATGCTTAATAATGATTGTTGATATATGTGCATATGTTGTGATTGTTTTGTTACAGACACTATGTCTTTTTCTGAGAGTGGACTGTCTGATACTGTCGACCCCATGGCTATCGTTTCGGACGATGAGATCGTCCCAGCGCCTGAGATTTTTACCTCCGACACTGAGAGTGACCCGGAGATGATGTCGGATGATGACAATGATTTACAGCCTTTTGCATTGCCCGACTTTGGTGATGATTTACCGCATGCTGATGGTTTACCCGACGAGGATCCCTTTCTTATTCCTTTTCTTGACCAGGACCATCTCATCCTCGGACATCCCGACGGTGAGCATGTCGTGGCTCCGATCCTCGCCCCTTTGCCTCTTGCGGCCTTTCCTTTCGAGGATTTGCCTTTTGATGACTTGTCTAATGATGATGTCGATCTTTTTATTGATGGTCCCCCTGATGATGCCCAGGGTGATGGAGTTGTAGCGAGGATGCCATTGTTGTTCCACTCGTTGAGGCTCCTGTTATTGAGGTTTCCTCTGATCATTCTGTTCCAGATTCCTTTGAGTCTGTATCATCCTCCACTTTGCATGCGTTGGGATTGCAGCGTTACCCCACTGATTCTGATACTGACACGGCCCTGTCTGTCGCACCTACTCCTCCACACGACTTTGAGCTTGACCTTGAGCTAGACATTGCCCCTGACGATCAGCCTGTTGATGCACCCGCTGATCCTGAGCCGATACCTGCTGATCCTGAGCCAATGCCAGCACCCGAGCCTTTACCTGATCATGATCATGATCCTGTACCTTTTGGCATACCTGACCCTGCTGCCCTTAGCAGGCAGGTAGACCCCAGATACGCTTTCACCAGTAATGGGTGGATAGCTGATGATGATCATGTACCCCCTTTTATTAAGCCTGTTACTCCCCCACATACACATGCACCTGTTGATGTTGCCCCTTTTCGTATGGTTGAGTCAGATGTACACCGTGCCGACTTACCTATCACTTTCTTGTAGGACATTCCCGCACCCCGTCCAGCGAAAGGCCCGTCTAGCCAGCAGCCTAGCCATGACCCACATGTGACAGCAGCATTTCCTCACATGCCTCAGCATACACCTACTGCTCATTTTACTTCTTCACCACTAGGTGAGCCACTCATATGGTTCCCACCGTACACCATGCCAGTTTCTGATCCCTACCATCCTTTGCACTTTGGTGGTTACACGAGGGATGAGTTACTCTTGTCATTGCAGCTTCAACAGGAGATACTGTGTCGTAGAGTTATGGAGCTTGGGAGGATTCCACATCCTCCACCTTGTTCATGTCCGTCACCTTTTGCGCCTCCACCTTCTCCTCTTTTGCCCTATCCAGATTTCGATGTTCGATTTCTCACCATGGAGCAGCAGATCAGTTATCTGTTGTGACATGTTTATGATCTTGAGGAGGAGCTAGCGCATGTGCGCAGCTTGCTTTTCGTTCCTCCTCCTCCTCCTCCACCACCATCAGCATAGCCGGTTTTTGGTTTTATATAGGTAGCTGACTTTTGATAAGAGCACCGCTATTGATCTGGGCTAGTGAGACTTTTGGAGACCACTTTTTTGTATGACTGTCATAGATTGATAGACATTATGGACAAGGGTGGTGTGACCTTGTAGTCCCTTTTGATGTGATACATTATAAAACATGTAACTGTATTTGTGGTCGATGATTAATGAAAGCTCAATCGTAATGTTCTCATTAAATACGTTGTTAATTCACTTGCTTATGATATGATTGCATGCTTACTATTATACACATACTACTTACTATATACATAAGACCTGACCTATACAATCTTCTTTATAGAAGATGCCTCCTCGAAGAAGCAATCAGTTGCCCACAACAGAGGCAGAACTGCAAGAACGGATTTCACAAGCAATCGCACAACATGAGGCCTTGCGCTCTGAACACAGGGGAGGTACCTCAGGAAATAACCCACCTCACGGTAATGTTTAAGTCACTTAAGACACAGTACGATACGTTTGGACATTCCATGTGCGTTTCTAATGCTTTCTGTGAATGATGTTGCTTGTACAGGGTGTACTTACAAGCAGTTCCTTGATTGCAAGCCTCTAAACTTTGAAGGCACTGGAGGTGCTGTAGCTTACGTAAGATGGGCTGAGAAAACCGATTCTGTGCTGCGGATGAGCAAGTGTGTGCCTGAGCACCAAGTCACTTACATTTCTGGACTTTTCTTAGACGGAGCTCTATCTTGGTGGAACCTTCAGGTTCAGACTCTAGGAGAGGAAGCTGCATATACTATGACTTGGGACGAGATGAAGGAACTTATGCGCAAGAAGTATTGTTCAAGGGTTGAGATTCAGAAGCTAGAAACTGAATTCTAGAATCTTAAGATGGATGGTCCGAAGATTGCTGAATACGTGCAGAGATTCCATGACTTATCTCGTGTTGTTCCTTACATGGTTGAACCGGAATTCAAGCGAATTGAACGTTTTATTTGGGGATTGGCACCCCAAATCATGAGCATGGTGACGACATCAAAGCCTCCAACGATCACTGAGGCCATTGATCTGAGTGTGGCATTGACTGAAGAAGCGATTAGGCTGAACAAGTTCTCAATCTCTTATGGAAAGAAAAAGGAGACTCATGTTGAGTTGTCAGGCGAGAACAAAAGGAATTTCTCAAACTTCAAGAAAGGTACCCAAGGAAACAACGGTGGTAACAAGAAGAGAGATGCGAACCCACCAGCTGGGGTCAAGACTAGTGCTGCGAGTTCTGAGAACAAGGGGAAAGGTTACATGGGCACTTTGCCTAAGTGTGATGTGTGCTAGTTACATCATGCCGGCCCATGTAGGTATAGGAAGTTTGAATCTTGTGGGAAGAATGGTCATTCGAAAGAAACATGCTGGGGTAGTAATGGTCGTGGAAATGGTGGCCAGAGAAGTAATGGTAGTGGCAGTGGAAACCGTGGTGGAAACGGTAATGGGTATGGAAACCGCAATCAAGGAGGAAATGGCGGTAATGGTAATTATGGTGGTACTGGAAACCAAGCCGGTAATGGAAACCGCAACCAAAACAACTCTCAGGGTGGTACTGGAAACAAGCAAGGATGCTTTAGTTGCGAAGATGCTGGGCACTTCAAGAGAGATTGCCCAAAGAACAACCAAGCTCAGGGGAGAGTCTTTAACATAGGAGCGAGGGAAGCTCGCCAAGATCCGAACGTAGTCACGGGTACGTTCCCCATCAACCAACACTTTGCATCTGTACTGTTTGATACTGGTGCCGATTATAGCTTTGTATCCCTAGAATTTAAGAATATACTTGGGTTGGTAGCTAGTAAGCTAGATATTCCGTACTCGATAGAACTAGCTAATGGAAAGCTAGTAGAAGCGAATGAAGTAATTAGAGGATGTGTAATAGAGCTCGGAGAGCGTGAGTTTACGCTTGATATTCTGCCAGTCGATTTGGGAAGCTTTGACGTGGTAGTTGGAATGGATTTGTTATCGAGTAACCGAGCGGAGATCGTATGTCATGAGAAGATAATCCGAATCCGGTTGGCGAATGGAGAGACGATTATAGTGCATGGAGAGAAGCATGATACGCCTCTACGGGTTATCAGTTGTTTGAAGGCCCGAAAGTGTTTGCAGAAAGGATGTGTTGCCTTCTTGGCGCCCGTGGTGGATAAAGAGGTCGAAGAGCCGAAGCTGGAAGATATCCCGGTGGTAAGGGAATATCCTGAGGTCTTCCCCGAAGACTTGCCAGGATTGCCGCCGCAAAGACAAGTCGAATTTCACATTGTCTTAGTTCCAAGCGCCGCGCCTGTGCTAAGGCACCTTATCGACTTGCGCCTTCTGAGATGCAAGAGTTGTCGACACAACTTCAAGAGCTTTTGGACAAGGGATTTATATGACCAAGCTTCTCGCCTTGGGGAGCTCCAGTTTTGTTCGTTAAGAAGAAGGACGGTAGTTTTCGCATGTGCATTGACTACTGAGAGCTAAACAAGTTAACCATCAAGAATCGTTATCCTTTGCCGAGGATTGATGATCTCTTCGATCAACTACAAGGTTCAAGTTACTACTCCAAGATCGATCTTCGATCAGGCTATCACTAGTTGAGAATTCAGGAGGAGAGTATTCCGAGGACTGCCTTTAGGACTCGTTATGGACATTACGAGTTTCTGGTGATGTCGTTTGGTTTGACAAACGTGCCAGCAGTGTTTATGGATTTGATGAATAGAGTCTGCAAGCCATATCTCGATAAATTCGTGATTGTGTTTATCGATGATATTTTGATTTATTCAAGGACGAAGGAAGAGCATGAACAACACCTTAGAGCCATTTTAGAGTTGCTTAAGAAGGAGAAATTATACGCAAAGTTCTCGAAGTGCGAGTTCTGGTTGCGTGAGGTACAATTCCTCGGTCATGTAGTGAACGAAGATGGAATCCATGTGGATCCCACCAAGATCGAGGCGATTAAGAATTGGGAAACTCCGAAGACGCCAACAGAGATCCGCCAGTTTCTAGGTTTAGCTGGGTACTATCGCCGATTCATTCAGGATTTTTTGAAAATTGCTCAACCGCTGACCTCCCTCACTCAGAAGGATAAGAAGTACGAATGGAGAGATAAACAAGAGGAAGCTTTTCAGTTGCTAAAGAACAAGCTTTGCGATGCACCTATTTTATCCCTACCCGAAGGCACCGATGACTTCGTGGTGTATTGTGACGCCTCGCGTCAGGGATTAGGATGTGTACTGATGCAGTGACAGAAGGTTATCGCTTATGCTTCATGCCAGTTGAAAGTTCACGAGAAGAACTACACCACGCACGACTTGGAATTAGGCGCTGTGGTGTTTGCCTTGAAGATTTGGAGACATTATTTGTATGGCACCCGATGCACGATCTTTACTGATCACAAGAGCTTACAACATATATTTGATCACAAGGAGCTTAATATAAGACATCGACAATGGGTTGAGTTGCTAAACGATTATGATTGTGAAATCAAATATCACCCAGGAAAGGCGAATGTGGTGGCAGACGCCTTAAGTCGAAAAGAGAGGATTAAGCCCATAAGGGTTAGGGCTTTGGAGATGATTATACAAACGGGCCTCTCGTTGCGCATTCGTGCTGCCTAGAGAGAAGCTCTTAAGAAGGAGAATCTTAAGGATAAATATCTCTGTGGGATGGAGAATCAGTTGGTACCCAATGAGGAAGGAACATTGTGTTTTATGAAACGAATTTGGGTTCCCCTCTTTGGTGGTCTTAGAGACTTGATTTTTTATGAAGCCCATAAATCGAGGTACTCGATCCATCCCGGATCGGACAAGATGTACTAAGATTTGAAGGATTTCTACTGGTGGCCCAAATTGAAAGGTGATGTTGCAAGTGATAGAACGATTCAGACACTTGAAGATATGTTACGAGCTTGTGTAATGGACTTGGGTGGTAGTTGGGACACTCACCTACCTTTGGTCGAGTTCTCCTATAATAACAGCTACCATACAAGCATACAAGTTGCACCGTTTGAAGCTCTTTACAGACGCAAGTTTTGATCGTCGTTATGCTGGGCAGATACGGGTGATAGACAACTTGTTGGTCCCGAATTGGTTCAAGAAACGACAGATAAGATAATGCAGATCCGAGAGCGCATTAAGGTGGCTCGTGACCTACAAAAGAGCTATGCGGACCAAAGAAGGAAACCTTTGGAATTCGAAGTGGGAGATATGGTTTTATTGAAAGTCTCACCTTGGAAAGGTGTGGCACGCTTTGGGAAGCGTGGAAAGTTAAACCCACGATTCATTGGACCGTTCAGAATCCTAGAAAGGATTGGCACTGTGGCTTATAAGTTGGAACTACCCGCGGAACTAAATGGTGTTCATGATACATTTCATGTATCCAACCTGAAGAAGAGTCCAACACAGGAAACGGTGGTTATTCCTGCTGATGAAGTTCACATTGACAACACACTCCATTTTACAGAAGAACCTATTGAGGTTATGGATTGGAAAGTTAACAAAACTAGAAGGAGTAGTGTTAAACTTGTTAAGGTTCGATGGAATGCACTTCACGGCCCAGAGTTTACTTGGGAGCGTGAAGACCGCATGAAAGCGAAATACCCGCATTTATTCCCTAACACCCCTGCAGCTAGTAGTAGAGCTTAAAATTTCGGGACGAAATTTTCTTAACAGGGGGAGAATGTGACAACTGTCACAAATCCAGGTATCCGTACAATTAATTAATCTTGATTAATGCTTAACGACTGTGCTGAATTACAAATTAACTGCTTTCTAATTTCTGCCATACACATACATGAGCATCATACATTGTTTAATGTCATATCAATATTGCATGAAAGCAATATTGCCTTGAATGATGCACATAGCACATTTAGCACAGTAAACGGATAAATCAGCAAATGCTGACAGAACTCGTCACATAGACAGACAGTGTTTTGAGACAAAGTATGAGCCAGAAACCAAGTAATACACTAGTATAGAGTGTAGGAAAGTAAGGATCATAAAACTGCTTTTCTAGGTGATAGTTAAAGTGCTGGAAAGTGCCTAAAACTCACCCAAAGTGCTGAATTCAGCAAAATTCAGCATAAATCAGCATTTTAACATACTTATTTTATGCAGAAACATGGTAAAATGGTCCTGAATGCTTTCCTAAGTGTCGGGAATTAAAAGTCTCACAAAAGGGTACACAAAGAACACTAAACTGCAAGTTTAGCACTTTAACAAACTAGTATCCAACCGAACAACCGGACACTATCCGAAACACCAAATTTACACTATAAGCACTGTTTTAATGTTTCCAAGCTAGTTATGATCCCCGAACATCATAACACCTCCTAAAAATATCTAATAACTGAAACACATAACGAACACTTGGATTTGAACTAAATTGCAACTAAAGGTTTAAACCTACACCTAGACCCCCCCCCCCCCAACCAATGGGATGACCATACTTGGCCCCATGCCTTCAAGATTTTATTTCCATATTATACTAGATCTTGTGCTTACTTTTTAGAACATATTACACATAAGTTAAAAGGGATGATGGTTATAAGAAGAATATGATGATCATAATTCTCACACACACTTCACACTTGCTCTTCTCTTCCTCCCTTGGGAGCTCTCGGCCTAACACAAGCACAACCACCACTATTATCATCCAACTTTCTTCAACCATTACAAGATCATACAAAGGTGCTAGGAGGTATACAAAGAAGCTTGGTGGCTTTGGATCTTGAAGGACCTTCTCTATTTGCTTTTATCCACTCATTTCTACTCTTGAATCATCCCTAGCCCTGTGCTAGTGGTAAGATCCTTGTACACTCTAGTTTACTTCCATTTTTAGTGGTTAATGATGAATCATGATAAAAAATAACAAGAACACTAAAAAATCATATGAAGTAAACATGAATATAAGCTTGTTTAGTAAAGATATCTTCATGAATATAAGTTGTTATGCTTGTTGATCTTTGATTGTTTGTAGAAGTAATGTTAATCATCATAAGGTCTTGCTAAATCATGATTAAAAACACAGTTTAGCAAGATGTGAAAGTATAAATTGTTGTAGGATGATGGATCATCCCCACTTAAAGCATGAACTTGAAGAAAATAATGTTTTCTTGAAAAATTATGATGGATCTAAACAATTATGAAGGATTTCAAAGAAACCAAGTTAAAAACATAAGTTTCATATAATCTTGGTTCTTACATAAACAAGACTTGTTTTTAGTGATTAACCAAGTGTAGAGACACTTGTGTAACAAGAAAATTTCATTAAGAAACATTTTTGTAAAGCATGAGTACAAGTTGTAAACATCTAAATCATTCAAGAATGATGTTTATATATAAACAACCACACTTTAAAGGATAACTAAACTCACTAAACACACTACCAAGTTACTACAAGTTTTCATAAACTTTCAAGTTCATGAAGTGGTAGAATAAGCATGGTTTTGGCAAAATTGGTAAGTGTAAGTTGTTTAGTGTTGATTGTGGATTGATTGTGATGATTTTACAAAAGAAAATGATATGCTTGAAAGCATGGAAACCTCCATTTTTAGGGGAAACTATGGCAAAATTTTCTAAAAATATAAACACTTAGAAAAATATTTATAAACCTACACTTACAAGTGTATTTTCAACAATAAATGGTTATATAAACTTTGCCATAATTTTTGGTTACAAAAATACAAATATTGGAGGTTGGTTTTTATAAATAAAAGTGGTTAAATATATATTTAGAATATATATACAATGGAGACACATATGTGTGATTATTTGTATACTTTGTGTAATAGTTATATTATTTTAGGACTTGAAATAATATAACACATCAAAATACCAAGGATTATCCCCCAAAATATTAAAAAAATCCCAAGGAATAAGTATATAAGTTACACACTAAATATTGACGAAACCGAACAAGAAATGTAACTTACAAAATATTCTGGAACTTAATTCGCAAGTATATTTTGGTAAATAATATTTTTGGACACAAGGAAATGAAAGTATGATTTTTATGATTATCACAAGAGTATATCATATTTTGACAAGAAGGAAATATATGAGTTTTGGTGAATAACAATATATATATATATATATATATATATATTGGGTAAGGATATATAGAAAACCACTTTTATTGAGAAAACCCATGAAACTCAAAGCTCCCGACATTTTTTTTTTGAAAAAAATAACACATGTAATATACATGTTTTTAAGACTTTTGGGCAAAAAAAAACAAAAAAGCGCCGAAGGGGTATTTTAAAAAAAATAAACAAATTTCAGCATTTTTTGCCTAACACGTGTTACACAGCAAAGTTCCTGAAATTTGTTTATTTTAAAAAAAAAAAAAACCTTCGGCGCTTTTTTGTTTTTTTTGGCCCAAAAGTCTTAAAAACATGTATATTACATGTGTTATTTTTTTCAAAAAAAAATGTCGGGAGCTTAGAGTTTCCCGGGTTTTCTCAATAAAAGTGGTTTTCTCTATATACTTACACTATATATATATATATATATATATAGGATAAGGATCATGTGAGAAGTAGTAGGCTAAATGAGAAACTTGAGAAGCATTCTGGACCACACATTTTCCCTAAGCAAAAAAATGCAAAAAAATGGTGAAAAAATGCAAAAAAATTTTTTTTTTTTTTCTGGAAAAATCGCAGCTTTTTCTTTAAGAATTAATTTTTTTTAATTTTTTTTTTTGGATTTATACACATGTGTATATTGTTAATCTTTTAACTATACATATATGTATATTGTCAATTATACATATATGTATATACATGTTTAAAATTGAAAAATAAGTGTTATTTAGGGTTTAGCATTAGTATTTAGGGTTTAGGGTTTAGCTTTATGGTTTAGGGTTTAGCTTTAGGGTTTAACATTAGGGTTTAGTATTAGGGTTTAGCAATAGTATTTAGGGTTTAGCATTAGGGTTTAGCTTTTGGGTTTAGCTTTAACTTTTGGGTTTAGCTTTATCTTTAGGGTTTAGCTTTATCTTTAGGGTTTGTATTAGGGTTTAGCATTAAGGGTTTAGCTTTAGTGTTTAGTTTTAGCTTTTGGGTTTAGCATTAGGGTTTAGCTTTAGGGTTTAGAATTAGGGTTTAGCTTTAGGGTTTAGCTTTAGGGTTTAGAATTAGGGTTTAGCTTTAGGGTTTAGCATTAGGTTTAGCTTTAGGGTTTAGCTTTAGTGTTTATGGTTTAAGATTAACAATATACACATTTTTTCAATTTTAAACATGTATATACATATATGTATAATTGACAATAGGGTAGGGTTCTAGAGTGAACAATGATTAACTTGTGAACAAAGTGAATAGATCTTGACCATTCATTTGTTTGATGATGAGATTTAATTGCAATGACAGTTTTGTAAATATTTGATAAAAAATAATAAACAGAAATTACAAATAGGGATAATAATGTAAAATTACACCTACTTTAATTTTGGGAACAGGAAACATAATTGGTTTTCTAGAATACCAATCTCTCTCTTCTTCTCTACAGACGATGCTCATTCTTCTCTATATGCCACCGACGATTGGAAATACGACACACGGAGCGACATTCCAGCGAGGAAAATCAACAATAGCTTAGAAGACGTAAGTTTATATGCAGTACATCGATTTCGGTTGTGTATGATTAGTACTTCTTTTAATTATTTGAAATCGGAAACTTAGGGTTTCGTTCATTCGTTGTGTATGAGATCGTTTAGAAGTTGTAATAGTTGTCTAATCACAAGTTTATGGTACGATGTTGTGTTTTGATTAATTTGTATTCGATTAAAGTAATACATGGTTTGTAGGTTAGGGTTATATGAATAGTGTTGATGTTACTCTGTTTTTCTGGTATTTTAATCTTTGTGATGTGATGCAGCCATTCTTTTTTGTGTTAGGTGGTTTAATCTTGTTGATGTACACTTGTGTATATCGTTTACATATAGTTATAAATACACTGTGTATACACAAATGTATAGCAGTGCCGTGTGTGTATACACATATGTATAGAAGTGTTGTGTGTGTATACACGTATGTATAGCAGTGCTGTATGTGTATACGCATATGTATAGCAGTGTTGTGTCTTTTTTTTAATTGTATGCAATGTTTATGTAAATGAATAATGCTTTTATTCTATAGGGGTTAAGTATGTTACACAAATTTCCGATGAACATCGTTTGTACTTTTGTTGTCGTATTTAAGTTGATATACCAATTCTCCAAATGAGAACGAGTAAGTATTTAAAACATGCTGTGTTGTTAATGTTGTTTGTAGGTATTAAGTTGATAAATGATATGTAGGAAAAATGTAAATTGATTTTATAGGAAGGAAAAGCGAAAGGATATTACGTAAAGCGGTAAAAAGTCATATAAATTCAATGGATGACCCTATCGAGTTTTCTGACAGTGAAGAAATGAAATGATTAGGTGATTGTAATTTGGCGAGTCCACAATCAGTTCATTCGGTGCGTGTGCCGTTCTCCGTTAACCTGGAAGGTATACCTTTAAAATGTTGATATTGTTGTTACAAGATTAGTTAGTTGAGAATGCAAAGTCTAAATTGTGGCGTTTGTTTGTGTTATTACAATAGATGACGGCAACAAGGAAAGAAGTATGATGTGAAGATTGTGTGTTCCCATGCTAGCACGCGCCGTGATGAAGTAATGGCTGAAGCGGTTGGATACAACGTGGCGAATAGGCTTCATGGTTACAATGTTCAATACAACGTGTGCGTACGTGATGTGGTTGGGATTTTTTTTTGTTCTCTGATGGAAATTCAATGTTAATCTGGTTTATTTTAATGTTTTTGTGATTTTGGCTTTGTTATTTTGGGACATAATGTACAATGTGTTGTATATGCACATGGCATGGTATAAATACTATGATTTAACGAAGTATGCAACATAGATTGAGTTGAAAAACGTTATTGTATTAATATACACAAATGTACATGGGTAAAGTGCACAGATGTAAAAAACGATAAGTACACAAGAGTATATATAGGGATTTGTCAATGTGTAAGTACTGAAATAGAGGTGTATGTTGGATAAAACAAACAGTTGTTCTGTACTTGATTTGTCAAAAGTTTGTATATGAATATACACAAATGTACATGGGTAAAGCTTCAAGTTTATGTCTTCAAAATGAGTTGAATAAAACAAATAGTTTTTTTGTACTTGAAATACACATGTGTATATATGTATGTACGTAGAAGCTTTAAGATGTGATCAAACTAAATAGCAAAGCAGTAACTATAATTTTGAATATATTAAATGATTCGAAAATATTGGATGGAGATATAATAGAATCTTTGACATAATCAAAGGAAATCAACTAAAATTCCTAAAATAAAGGAAATGTAACTGCTACAATTATTGAAAATCAATTTTAGAGAAAAAAGATTAAATGTAGAATTACAATCCTAACCTTTTCATCAACTAATTAAATGAATGGTTGAGATTGGTTCACTTTGTTCACAAACAAGGATGTTGTTCACTCATGATCCCTATCCATTGACAATATACATATATGTATAGTTAAAAGATTAACAATATACACATGTGTATAAATCAAAAAAAAAAATTTTTTTTTTTAAAATAATAATAATTTTAATCCGTAAAGAAAAAGCTGCGATTTTTCAAAAAAAAAAAATTTGCAATTTTTTCACCTTTTTTTTTGCAGTTTTTGCTTAGGGAAAATGTGTGGTTCAGATTGCTTCTCAAGTTTCTCAAATAGGGTGGACTTCTCTTAGGATCCCTACCCTATATATATATATATATTTCCTTGGAATTATTAGAAGATATATTATTATTGGGAAAAATATATATTTTCTTGTGTAAACTTGAAATACATTATTTTTGGATAAAAATAAGTTTATATATATTTTCTAAGTTAGACTTTAAAATATATTATTTTGGAACTACAAATATTTTTGCCAAGAGAAAAATTATAAATAATTTTTCTAAGTAATATTTCTTAAATATATATATTTCGGAAATATATATATTGGTGGACTTTTATTAGAAATAATATTCCGAAAAGTTTAATATAAATTTAAGTATATGAATACTTAATGGACACAATAAAATACGTATTCTCACACGTATTAATACACACGGAATACGACACCAAAACATGGCAAAAATATACAGATACAAGAATACGAATACACATGTACAAGATACCCTCATCCTTGGGAAGGAAATACAAGTATTAATACCTGGGAAGTATTAAGTTAATATATATTGTGTAACAATTATTCCAAAATTTAATAAATATAATTTAAGTTAAAATATTAATTATTTTGACAATAATTATATAACTTGGAATAATATCAAAGGCATAAAAGAAACGTAACTCAGAAATCAAGGCACGGCCCGTTCGTCTAATAGACATTAGCACGTTGTAGGTAGTCGTGTTCACCGGAGAAGTTCAAGTTACGATTGTTGAAGACGCAAGACTGTGAGTTTCGTGTTTCCCCCTTTACTTTAACCGTTTCCAGTTTTATAACTTCGGGGGTGAAGTACATGTTACAACTGTTTACAAACATTATTATTAGGTATGGTTAGCTAAGGAAGGGTACACTTAGACCATGTGAGTGGTGGGCATAACGCTTAAGGCCATCAATCCTCGTTGTAGGACCGAGGGACATGAGTGATAGATCTATTTGGGTGTAGCGAGCCCCGCCCATGTTGGACCAGGGTTGGCCCATGGGTAGACTATATCTTACAGCCGGAAGCCAGGTGTGAAATTTGCTAGGTTTGAGCTTCCTGCATCACGTCACACATATCAATGGCCTTGCAAACCATTGGTGATCTGTTTTTCCTTGTTGCTTTCATATCGGGATTTATAAACTTACATACATACTTACAGTGATTTCAAAGATTTATTCGTATACTCAAACAAACACACGAACTCGCTCAACTTTTGTTGATGTTTTCAAACTACATGTATTTCAGGGAATTAGTAAGTGGATCTGGCGGGCGTTGGAAGTTTTATGTTGTGTTAGGAATAAAGATGTCATCCTTGGTCTTTGGGTTTGCGTAGTGTGTCTTATTCCTGGATGAGACACGTCTTCCAAACCTTGGTTTTATTTAATATCTTTTGATAAGTCCTTAGTGAACTCATAAACAATTCGTATGGTTTGTAATTTGAATTTGAAGTCTGCGTTCTAAAACAATGTTGTTATGTTTTAAACTTATTTAGTGGATGAACATCTATGGTTTTAATCATATAGTTGTTGTTATAATTGAATGCATTGGTATTAACAAAGTCACACCATAATCACGCTTCCGCAAAAGTCAGGGTGTGACAGTGCGCAGTTTGTACGGCCCTTTTCCTAGCACCTCATGAACTAAATATGGGCCTTCCCATTTGGGTGCTAGTTTTACAGGGCGTTCGACATTAAAGGATTCGTTGTCCCTGAACACATATTCCCCTGGAGTGTACGTACATATGCGCACCCTCGCATTGTAGTATCGCTCCAGCTGGGTTTTGTCTTGTCCTCTTTAATGCGCGTGATCTCGCGTCTTTCTTCGAGTAGGTCCAAGTCTAGACGGCGCTCCGCCTCATTATCAATCTTGTTAACTGCTGATAAGCACAGCGAGGGGAGGCCTTTTTCTGCTGGGATAACCGCCTCTGAGCCATAAACAGGGCTAAAGGGGGTCTCGCCATTGCTTGTCTTTGGCATGGTACGATGAGCCCATAGGATGCTATAGAGCTCATCGACCCAGCCTCGTCGTTTTGTGCCCAGGCGGGCCTTTATCACTTCAACTATGCTTTTGTTAACACTTTCCACTTAGTCGTTGCCTTGGGGATGCGCAACGGAAGAGAAGGTGTGTTCAATATTCAATTCCTTCATCCATTTTTGGATATCTTCGGAGGCAAAATTGGTGCCATTATCAGTCACTATTTTGAGTGGGAGGCCGAATCTGCAAATGATATGCTCCCAATTGAATTTCTGCACTATAATTGTTGAAGTTGATGCGAGGGCCTTTGCCTCTACCCACTTAGTGAAATAATCAACAACCACGATTATGAACTTAACTGCGCATGGGGCTTCAGGAAAAGGTCCCACCATGTCGATCCCCCACTGCTGGAAGGGCCAAGCTGTTGATACTGGAATCAAATCATTTTTTGGCCTCAGGGTTTTCGGCGCATGCCTTTGACAGGCAACACATTTGCGCAGTTCATTTAGAGCATCAACGTGCATCCCTGGCCAATAGTAGCCTGCATGCATGATCTTCGCCATGACCATGCGAGGGCCCGCATGTATTCCACAGATGCCTTCATGAATTTCTCGGATTAAGTAACTTGCATATTGGGGGTCCATGCATCGTAATAGTGGCCCCAAAAAATATCTCCTGTAGAGAATGCCCTCGTCCATTTGATAGAACAAGGCTTTGTTTTGGATCTTCGGCCTTGCTTTCTGGAAGAATCACTTCTTGCAAATACTGAATGATAGGGGTCATCCACTAAGGTGGTCCTATCTCGACGACGTTCACTTGACGCAGTAGTACGGACGGGTTCTTCAAAACTTCAATTCTTACATCCTTCGCGAGGTGTTGAAACACTGTTGAGGCTAGTTTGCTGAGCGCGTCAGCAGGCTTGTTTTCAGATCGGTTGATGTGAACAACCTTATATGATTTGAATCTCTGGAGCAACTCTCTTGCTTGTTCCAAATAGAGAGCCATTACTTCGCCCTTTGCGTCATACATCCCATTGATTTGGCTTGCGTTTAACAGCGAGTCAACACGCGCTTGTAAATTTTTTTCCCCCATTTTGATGGCTAGGCGCAAGCCTGCTAGGAATGCCTTGTACTCCGTTTCATTATTGGTATTCTTGAAATCCAACTTTATAGCGTAGGTAAACTCATGCTTTTCTGGGCTGACAAGGCGCAAACCTGCTCTTGCGCCATCCTCATTTGAGGCTCCATCAGTAAATAAAAACCACAGTTCATCTGATGTGTTCTGGGTGGGTGTATCGATTGCTTCACATTCTTTGATCTTATCCTCTATAACTTCCGTGATGAAATCTGCTAACACTTGGCCTTTGATAGCTAGGCGCGGCCTATACAAGATACTATGGCCCCCCAGTTCAATTGCCCATTTTGCCAAGCGACCCGAGGTCTCCGGATTTTGCAAGATAGTGCCAATGTGAAATTTGGTGAGTACTGTGATGACATGGCCGGTGAAATACCTGCGCAGCTTTCTGGAAGCATGTAGCTGCACGAGGACCAACTTTTCCATGGTCAAATAGCGCGTTTCTGGATCAGTGAGCACCCTACTGACATAATAAATTGGAGTTTGAACTCCATCTCTCTCCACTAGTAATACTGACCCAATTGCCTTTTTCCGAAGCAGACAAGTACAATATGAGGGGTTCTTTTTCGAATGGTGTTGTTAGAGTAAGGAGTTTGATTAAACATTCTTTCATTTCCTGGAAGGCTGCTTCTGCTTCTGCGGTCCATCTAAATTCTTGCTTCTTCACACAATTGCGCAATGTACTGATGAAAGGATAAGACTTTGCTGCGTGATTTGATAAGAAACGATTGAGCGCGGCTAGGCGGCCGACTAATCTTTGCATCTCTTTGATGGTTCGCGGAGATGACATTCTTTCGATTGCTTGGACCTTCTCCGGATTGACTTTAAAACCACCGTTGGTAACGACGAAACCCAGAAATTTGCCTTCTTCCATTCCAAAAGAACATTTACTTGGGTTGAGCTTCATATTCACGCTTCGCAGAGAGTTAAACGTCTTCTCGATGTCTTTCAACATTTGGTCCTCCTCAGGACTCTTGATCACAAGATCATCAATGTAAACCTCGATATGCTTCCCGATGTCATCTCCGAACGTTTTGTCCATTAACCGCTGGTAAGTTGCGCCAGCATTCTTGAGCCCGAAGGGCATCATTGTATAGCAAAAAATACTGATGTCGGTGCGGTAAACAGTTTTATCTTCATCTTCTAGCTTCATCTGGACTTGGTGATAACCTTTGTAGCAATCTAAAAAACATTTCCACCTGAATGGCGCGAGAGAGTATATTTTCTTGTCGATCTCAGGCAATGAGTAACAATCTTTGGGACATACCTTATTGAGATCTGTGTAGTCGACGCACATGCGCCACCCACTTGTAGACTTCTGGACCATTACAGGGTTCGCGACCCAACTTTGGTAGCGCACCTCTCGCAATATTACTGCCTTGAGAAGCTCACAAACTTGTTCATTCATAGCCTTTGTCTTGTCTGTCCCTAGGCTGCGTTTCCTCTGGACTTTAGGCTCAACAGATGGATAAGTGTTCAAACAATGTTCAGTGATGTCGCACGGGACGCCCGTCATGTCAGACGGTGTCTAGACGAATATATCCATGTTTTTTAACAGCAGTTGTTTTAGGTGCGTCCTGGTGTTTGGGGAAATTGCATGGCCGATCGTCACCGTTTGTTCTGGGTACTTGCAATTCAAAACCCATTTCTCTGGTTCAGTTGGTGAGACCCTGCTGGCTTTAACTGGGTGAGCATCCTTTGTCGCCATCACTTCTTTTTTTTTGAATAAATAATCGCCACCCCCGTTTCAGTTGGGAAGCCAATGGCTGAATGGGGCGTGGTGGTTACCATATTCATCTCTCCTTGGGTTTCTCTTCCGATCAGAAGATCGTGTTTCGGTTTTACTGGCATCACCATGAAGTTGACGTTCGTTGTTCTTGAGTGCTTCGTGTCAGATAGCATGATGGGGAAACTAATCTGACCTAACTGGAAGACTGTTTCGTTGTAGAACCCAGACAGTGGATAGTCAACTAGCTCGAGACGCGCTTTATCTTCAGGGTCGAACTGATTGAAACATTGTTCATAGATTATATTGGTCGTGCTTCCTGGATCGATGAAAAATACTCTGTTCATAATGGCCTATAATACCAGTAATGACAACGGGGCGCGTGGCACGTGGTCCCCCGCGCACTACTGAGAAGATGACTTGCTGCTCCTGCCAAGCTGGTTCACATGGGCGCTTGCCCTTGCTTTTCGTGTTGTGTCTCGGTCCATTGACCATGTGAGTTTCCAAACGCCTAACCTTCTTCTGGCATCCATCATCATTTCTTTGGATTTGGTGCGTTTCCTTGTGCACGTTCTTGACTGGATGGCTCAACTTGCTGCTTTTTAAGGCCTTCTCGATCTCTTGCCTCAAGCTGATGTAGTCATCAGTGAGATGGCCTATATCTTTGTGAAAGTCACAGTAAAGATTAGGGTCTTGCCCCTTCTTGTTTTTCATTGGTTTCGGCGCCTTAAAATCGTGATTCTCCATCATGAGCACCTCCTTAGGTGTTTTGATGAGCGGAGTCCAGTGTTTTTCCCGGTTTTCATTCTTGATAGCTTTGTGATAACCAATCTAATCAATTGTGTCTGGCGCATCCTCCTTGAAGTGAGGCCTCTCCACATAACCGCTAGACTGGCTTGCTTTCCATCCAGGGTATCTGTTTTTTTTAGCCTGCCAGAGTCGCGCGAGTTGCCCTTTGAAAAACGATCCTCAGAATAAGAATTCTTGCCGCCTGCCAACGATTCTTCTGCCTACGCGACGATCTTTGCAGCTGCCATGAGTTTGTCCCATTCTTTAGGCATGCCGTCTTTACCTGTGATAGTCCTGATCAGACTATCACAACAGATGGCCTTTTTGAAGTGGCCATGCATCAGATCTTCACTAACGCCTCCGATTTCCAAACACTCTTTGTTGAAACGAGTGATAAAATCTTCTAACCCTTCGTTTTCTCTCTGCAAAATGTCTGTTACTTTGAACGTATTGCGCTGATAACGTCTTTGCTGGCTGAAGTGCGTTACAAACTGGTCACTGAAATCAGTCCATGATTTGATTCTTCCGGAGGGGAGGCCATCGAACCATGTGCGAGCAGCTCCTGTGAAAGTTTGGACGAAAAGATGGCACCACATCGACATGGTCCATTGTCCCAATATACCAACACTTGTGAAGACTCGCACGTGATCGTCGGGGTCAGCAAGACCGTTGAACTTTCCCACGGTTTGTGGCAGCTTTGTTTTCCCAGCGGAGCTAGAGCGATGCTCCGGATAAACATCAAATGTTCGGCTGCTTCCGTTGGTCTATAAATGAGCCTGAAATCATGCTCTGCTGCTTGATTATATATGGCGCGTGGCCTTGGTCTATACGACTCATGATTTCTCTGCAAGCGGCTTAAAATTGAAGAACCTTCGTCCTCTTTCCAAGTAGGATCATCCTCATCCGTGTTATCCCATTCGTTGTTTATGTTGCGCGGCCCCAGCCGGCTGTGCAATGGACGCTTGTGTTGCGCATTGGACGGGTGATCATAATAACTGCCAGTCTCCTCATACGTATCGCACGTGTCATGCACGCTTGGTCTTCTTTGAGGAGGAGGTCTATTGAACTGCTCTTGCACGTTCTGTTGAGGAGTTGCCTGGCGCGCCCCTTGTGTTGGTGCAGGGGGTGTCACCAGAGATGGTTCCGCTTACAACATCGCTTGTTGTGCGCTCAAAGATTGGTAAACAGCATTTACGGTAGCAAATTGTTTGGCATACCAGGAGGCTAGGGTTTTACCCTCTGGTGATCCTAACAACGATGATATGTTCGAAGGTGCTGGATTTGACGGTCCAGCAGTGTTACTCGTTAGAGTAGTCGTTTGAGTGATGCGAGTGATAATCGCTCGGGGTCCCCCAATGTTTGTTGCTTCGCCCTCGGCTAACTCGTCAAGAAGGGGTTGGACGTGTGAGTTGTCCTCCCCCATTCCTATTTGAAAGTTTGTGTCGAAACCGAAATGTGGTATTCCCTGACCAGCCATGATCGAGAGAACAGAAAAAGCTCAGAAAAAGAAGATGAGATGATTGTAAAAATCGGTGGGTGCCAATGAAGAAACACGTATCTAATTTTAAGTTTATTAGTTTGGTTTATGTTTTAACCATATGAGGTTAATCTTCTTAATCCTTCCTGCTAAAGCTGAAATCCTTCCTGCAAAACAATTAACACCCCGTTAAGCTCGTTAAGAGGGGAATATGGGGGTTTCCCTCTTAACCACTCTCCAGCGTGAGAATAAGTATTTGTTTTGAGGAAATAAGTGTGTTTTAAGAGTGAGAGAGCAGAGAACAGAATGGTTTAACCTATATATGAAGGTCCCTATTTATAGTCGGAGTAGTGTAGATGGATATGGGATGATGGGCCTTGAGCCTGCAGTCGACAATAAGGAATATCCTTTTTGTCTCCTCTATGACGACCGTTAATGTTTCTAGAAGATCGTCGGTGATGGAGCACCTTGATTGGAGCCACGTATCCGGGTTGTCGTCCTTATTGTCTCTCTGACATCAGCAGGTGAGTGGAGATCATGGGGCAGTTCTCGCCGCCCCCTGATTGGTGCCACGTATGCGTCCTTATGTACTTTTTGTCTCTTGTACGGTTGTTGATCGTGGAGCACGATACGGTACATCCTGTTGGACGCTGATTGGCTTACTTCGCAGTCACTCGTACCTTTCGTGCTTCCTGGAATGAACCTGTGCTGCTACCCTCGCGCGGCCTCTGGAGTGTATCCAATCACCCGGCGCAAGATCTAGGGATCGAGGGCTTTCATTCAGGATGCCAAGTGTAGAAACTGAGCTTCAACCTTGCTTGGGCCTCGCGCACGACTTAGGTTGTGCCTATGTAGCCTGCGCGGGGTCTGTAGATTTGTCAGTTTGATGTATTAGGAGTATGTCCTGCGCGCGACCTGATTGGTCTACGCGACTTTTTGGGGCCATACCCCTTCATAACTATATCATATAATATTCTTGATATTGATCGAAGTACTCCACTAGCTAGTGATCCACATATGTTAAAGCAAAGTGTTGGGAGGATTCAAGAAGCCCCGCCTCATCGGAATTAATAGTGACCATCCACGATCCCTACTATGTCATCACTAATGAAGTTGGTACTTCTGGTGCTCTAAGATCTCACGCTCCTAGTCCTTATGTAGAGGTATGCATTATCTAATATAAATGTAATGTAACTATTTTATATTGTTAACAATGCCTTTATTTTTCTAGAGTTAATTCACGTACAAAGTGTTTTATCGTATAAAACGTACAAAAGACATGAAAAAGCCAAAAAAACGCGGTGGTATTTTTTAACAAAAATTAGGCATGACCCGTTCGTACTATAAACAATTCCCCTGTTTTTAACAAACATCATTCAAATAAACTTCTACGACACTTTTTCAAAAGAAATAAAAGTTGTGACTATACAAGACTTACCACAAGGGTTATGTCCGAACTACCCAAAAAGATTTTTAAAATTTCAAACTACCCACGAACATCCTAAATCATAAAATTTACATTTACATTACAAAAATTATTTGACCCATTTCGAAAGATAACTTGATCCGGAAGCGCATTTATGGATGATGTGGTGTGTTCGAATCCGAGCTCGCCATTCTAAGCATGAGATTTACCTACATCCATAACATAAACTTGCATGTTAGTTCGGATAAAACGTTATTACTAATACATTTTTAGCTTTTACCGCATTATTTGACCCATTACCGAGTCACTTCATCTTTACATCATTTTACTTGAATCTTTCATACGACAATTCTTCTTTAACGAATATCATGCCATTTAACTTCCATCACCATAAATCACGATATTTCATCCGACCCGTTCTCATGGATCATGCATATTTTTACTTTCTCGTTTATTATTTTCCACTAGTTTGACTTATAAAAGTCAACACCTAGTTACCTTAACTTCATAACAAATTCATCCTATTTGACCCGTTTAACTACGGGTTTAATAGATCATCAAGAATAACATCCTTTTCATACTTTAGACCCATTTGCACAAGTCGTCAACATACTTTTTCTCCTTTTTCTACTATCAATTCATATTAAGGTATTTTTACTAATGATTCCCGCATAAAAACATCAAATAATTATTCACAAAAGAACTAACATAAGATTCTACTTTCTACATAAGCGAAGTTCATAAGAACTTACCGTGGTCTTGCGTTGCTTGTGACTTCGAATGACTCGTGCCTTCTTCTTTCTTCGCGCATATATGTCATAACTTTACACTCTTAGCTTTCGTATGCTTTACGTCACATATGCATTAGTACTTATTCATCATGGCGTTAAACGACTAAGCATACATCCATTTTCATTTCATATCATAATTTTTTCAAGAATTCATGTCAAAGGATAACTAAATCCTCCTAAGACATTTCATCAAACACATGGCGTGCATACTAACTATGAAGCATAAAGTACAAGTACTTAAAGCATGTTTTTCCCTAATTCATCCGTTGACTCACATAAGCATTCTCAACTTCTCATTTCACCACCATGAGCATATACATATTGTTCTAAATCTTCTATTCATCAAAATATCATCAACATTAATCTAATTTAGCATGTAGAATTTAAAAAATTTTGATCATCTTTGACACACAAGTGGGTTTTACCCTAACTCATCATCATAGAGAAATTCAAGCATAATTTCAGTTCCTACATGTTTATATCTGCATGCATTCGTGTTTGATTCCATACGAATTCACAAATTTCACATAACCCACTAAATCAAACATTACCAAATCATGAAATTTGACTTACTTGTTGTCAAGAACACTTAAGGGATCATGAATCTGAACTCATGCATCAAAAACCTAGCCTTAATCCTCCTTAATTTCTTGGATTTCTTGCAAAGCTTGATGGAGTAGGGTTTCCCCCTTCCTGCTCTTTGTCCCGTACGCACACACACATACCCACATAAACTAGTCTTTTTTTTTGTAAAATTTCATTCCACATTTACACATTTAGCCCCTTGTCTTTTCAAGTTTTCTCATATTATTAATTTTCCATACTAACTTGGTTACTTTCCTTTGGTTAACTTCATTTACATAAAAGGGTTTAAACTTACTATTATTTGTAAAACTTTCAAAATGGTAAAAATCTATATTTACCATACCTTATCATTAAATCGTCACTATTAATTTATTATACTATGACATACGAAATTTGGGGTGTTACAAGTCTACCCCCCTTAAAGAAGGTTTCGTCCCTGAACCCTGAATACATACATTCTGACTAGTTTATCTGTATCCCTTCGTAATTTCATACCTCGAACTTCGATAGCATGCTTTCATTCGATCATCCCTCGGGGTGAATTGGTCGTTACTATTCTAAACTTACCTAATACATTTGGTAATTCAATCTTGTATGAATCAAGGCGATACTATTACATTATTTCATGATTATCGTTCAATTGTTCAAGCTGATTTCTTAAACTCATCTATCAGATTATTCATTCCTGCATACGTCTAACATCTACTTAGGGGAAAATAACTATCATAATATTCATACTTGTTCATCCCTATTCATTCATATAAAATCACAATTCAAACATCATTCAATAGTTTCTAACTATTTAGGTTCTACATACTCCCTATCCTTTCGGGGCCAATATGAAGCAAAATTTCTTTCATGTCACTTGCTTGATAGTTCTTTTCATATTTTTCTTACAATACCTACGTATAATCTTTACCTGAGACCAATATTTCTTTCACTGATGATCTATCATAACTGCATGGTTAACCACAACTTAATGTATACGGTTATACAAATCATGTACATACTATTTTGCTCTAATCTTTTACCGTCCATCCCTAGGTTACAAGGGCCAACATAAGTCTTTAATCATGCTATCAATATGATCGTGTAATCAATACTTACATTTGAGCAACTCATATTACACTCGAGGTGTCATACTCAGCTATACTTGTCATCACATTTCATAGCTATCATACATATGTCATTCCTTCTAGCAATTGTAATACTAAGGCAGTTACCTAACATTGTACCTCAAAGGGTTAATTCTTATCAACCTAGGTTCCGCTACATACGAGATTATAAGCTTATTATATATGCCCCTCCATTTTACGTATGAGTTACATAAAACTTGGCACAACCATTCATTCAATAATTAAGATTACACTCTACCACATTGGGTTGTTTTATAATACGAACCAAGATTCATGCGTATAAAAACTTTAACTCTCGAACATTTCTTTAGAGGTTTATCCTCTAATAATTCCTTACATACGATAGGGAACTCGACAAAGGGTAATATTTATTCAAATATCCATTCAAATATTCATCATATTTTACATTCCACTTGACCCCTCTTTATGTAACATCCCTCCTCTAACAGTTACGCATTCTTATATTTTCATTCTAGCTTCCTTCGATGTTAACCTTTCACATTTTCCATACATTTCTTTTTAATTATTCTTAATTTGGCAAATTAAAGTATGTGTGTGTGTGTATATATATACATATACTTGTCTCAACATTTAGTGACTCTATTATTATTAGTTGCATGTTAATCCATTCCTACAGTATGGACTAATTCGCACATTTGTACTTCCTTACTGGTTTTTGACATACTTGTTTTCATTTTTCCATTTCTTACAAAAATCTATATCCTCGTCCGTGCTTAAATCATCCCCCTAGGTCTTAGCCCATTATTCATTTAGTCCTCATAAGTCAATCATCACATGGTTAATACGCAACGTGTTCGGAGCATACTTCTTTCATCATAATCTTAATATCTCAACATCTTTCTACGTATATATATAATTACTTACACCATTATGTGTTACCACATTTGTCGTACGTTTTACTCTTACTTGTATATCCCGTTTAAGTCTATGACGATTAACTATCAACATATCCCTACTCACATTCCCACAACCAGCGACAACATATCTCACATACGCATCATATATATATGTGTGTGTGTGTGTGTGTGTGTGTGTTCTTTTTGTCCTACATTATGCTTGACCGACCAAGCTATCTGTGCCACTTGCTTGATTTGTTTATACTTATCTTTAGTTAGGTGGAGATAATACATCTCCTCATAAATATCTTCCTTTAAAAATTTTAATTCTACTAACCTTTACTTTTGTTTGACAAAATTTTCATCCTTAGGATCATACTATACTCGGAATTCCATCATCCTTTCATGTTCAATATTTTCTAAGCTTAGCCCGTAATTGTCATTCTTACCTTTCATTACATTCTAGGACCATACCATCCTCTTCCATAATCATTGCTTTTATTCCTTCCTACCGTGTCATTTGTTATCGTTTGTATTTCCTCCGTCCGTCATCTAACTTAAGCATTTTCTTCATTCATTACTTCATATACTTTCCATGTTATCTTAAGTTACATTGATGCATTCTTAATCATATTTCAATAACTTTCATTCCACTTGGGCATCATCATCAACATCGGTCACGATAGTCCACATCATGCATGCCTTTCGTTTATAGGGGAATAGAATCCCTCATCCTTCTTACTTACTTTCTCGCACCGTCCGTTACTCGGAACATATTTTATTAACAATTTTCTTAGTTTTCACCAGCCATCTACTATATCATTCGAGATCATTATTAAAAGTTATTCTTTGGTCACGTTCATTTCATTCTAACATTTTAATTTTTTTTATACTTTCCTTTCTTTCATGCTAGGTGTTAACGGTCCTTTATAACCACACCACATATCTCTTATTATAGGGTTGATAAACCTAACTAAAATTTCATTCACAACCTTCTAATCATATACGTTCTTACTTCAAAACATTTCGATATGACCCGGTTGACATTTAGAGGATCCTATTTATCATAGGTTGCATTTTTTTTTTTTGTAAACTTAACGAAACTATTGGTTTTGCCTCAAGAAATATTCTACAACATAGTTTAGGAAATATGTTAATATGCCAAACATATTTCAATGACTTTCACTCTTTTACTTATTACACATTCGTTAATTTTATATATACTTTTTGCTTCATTATATGTTACTTCATGCCATCATGCTTACGTCTTATTGACCTTTGTCCTTTTATTTATGGTTATCATGCTTTTATTTCATAATTTCGAGTGTTAATAGCCACTTAGTGACCATACCGCATTCCTTTCATCATCCTCGGTGTTAACGGCTACTTCGTGCCCACACCGCATACCATTCATCATCCCCGGTGTTTACGGTCACTTCATGACCACACCGTATACCATTCATCATTCTCGGTGTTAACGATCATTTCATGACCACACCGTATACCATTTATCATTGTCGGTGCTAACGGTCACCTCTTGACCACACCACATACCATTCATCATTCTCGGTGTTAACTGTCACTTCGTGACCACACCGCATACCATTTATCATAGGGCATCATCTTTACCATCATTATTGGTAATATCATTATCATCATCATTTACACTCACTGCACCCGTCATCTACAATTACATACTTTATTAGATACTGTATCATTCTTTTCTTTATCATTCATGCATTATTTGCTTTCAATAATTCATTTTCGTAGGTCATAAAACCATACTATCCTTCATTACGAACATTCTAGACATGTTAATCAAAACATACATTCATTCTTACACTTACTTCTTATTCCTTCGTTCTTTAACTAATAGCCTTCGTGTTAGTTAACTTATATTCATGATTTCATTATCATTCACGTTTACATTGTCCGCCATCTACATAAAACATTCATTAAATTTCCTTTCATACTTTCCTTCATCATAATTAACTCATTTTATCATACTATGATCAATTTACATTTCATACTTCATGCATTATCATCATCAACGATCATGCCGTATCGTGAAAATCAAAATCTTTGATCGCAACGATTTACCTTTTCATCCTTCATATATACTCTCCCTCATCATTCTTAATATCAAAATTACCTTAAACATTGGTTACGAGGCCTTAGAAACCGTTTAAAACAAGTCCCGTATTCAAAACAAACAAATAAAAAAATTTGACAGCATTTGAAGTCCTCGCGGGCGGCGAGGGATTACCCTCCAGGCTGTCGCGGGCCGCGACCGCTGTCGCGCACCATTTCCTGTTTCCTGTCGCGTGGAGCGGGGGAGCTGTTTTTCCAGTAGGTTTGTTATAAAAACCTGCATCTGTCCAGCTCTAGATTTTACTCAAAATCAAACTTAAAACTTCCATAACTTTCAACCTACAAGTTCGTTTTACGTGATTCGTTTTCCTACATGTCGGTAATTTAAATGCGGACCTATTTAACATCGCCGTTTGCCTTAAAATTTGGTTTATAAGAAAGTTGCCTATAATTCCCTTTTTCATCTCTAACTATAAGTATAATCAAAATTTACAATTTACTTACTTGCATTGCGCTTCGGAACGAACACACCTTCATTCGAGCTTTCGGTTCGAGTTCAAGCAGTTTGACTTTAGTACTCGAATCTCTCAAACCTCGGCTCTGATACCAACTTGGAACGACCACTTTTTCACATTCGAAAGTACAAATAATGACATACTATTTTTTAACGAAAATTGGGCATGACCCGTTCGTACTATAAACAATTCCCATGTTTTTAACAAAATCATTCAAATAAACGTCTACGACACTTTTTCAAAAGAAATTAAAGTTGTGACTATACAAGACTTAACACAAGGGCTATGTCCGAACTACCCAAAAAGATTTTTAAAATTTCAAACTACTCACGAGCATCCTAAATCATAAAATTTACATTTACATTACAAAAATTATTTGACCCATTTCGAAAGATAACTTGAACCAGAAGCGCATGTATGGATGTAACACCTCGTAAAAATTCATGCCCAATAAAATAAAGACACGTGTCATGTAAATAAAAATGCCACAAAGTCCATTTAAAAGAATTCTCGATACATCCAAGAACTTTATCAAGCATGGAATCACATGCAAAGGCATGCAACTCTGATACATGGTCCCCTCTACAAGGAAAATGACACAAGATTCGAGCTTGAAAAGTTTGCATGGCCAAAACATGAGAGATGGACAAATTTTCGAAATCTGACAATCGGATACGGACCGTATCCGCTTAGGCTTACGGTCCGCAAGAGGTGTATCTGGGCACATCAGAGGAGAGTCGGTTACGGACCGCAAAGCCAAGAGCTTACGGTCCGTAAGTGACTCTTACGGTCCACAAGACTTTTTGCTTACGGTCCGTAAGATCGTCGCTGGCAGCAGAAAATGGACAGCTGCCTGTTCAGCCTGTTGCATCGCCTTACATAAGTGGTTTTCGAAATCAGGGACTTGGAAACTGGTTTTTGGCATCATAGGGACACCTGGGAACATCTTGCAACATTTATAGACTTAGTTGGGGTCATCTTATGGCATTTAGTTCACTATATAAAGAGACCTCTTGTTGCAACATTCTTTGTTCATTTGCAACTCCCTTCAAGCTGGTCTCTGGAGCCTCTGGTCAACAAGCAAGTTCCTTTAGGTTCCAAATCATACTTAGGACCTTTGTAAGTGTCCTTAATCATCTTTAATTCAGTTTAGCTTAGTTAATTAGCTTAAAGTCAAACCATCGTAATTAAGGTTTGACTTCGAGATTAATCAATAATTGTTCAGTCAAATGTCGAATTGAAAGTACCTATAAGTAGGTAATTACGTGGGTAATAAACCCTCAAAAGGGTACTCTCTGATTCCCACTCTAACTAGGCAATTGTCGGGTCAAAGTTAATCCTAAAAAGTCAACAGAAAGCTTATTTTCAAATTAACACATAATTAGCAATGTAGAAGACATGCAACCTGTTTTATCATTAAAATAACTTGGTAATTAATGTAAGAACATGTCTAAACATGTTCAACCCGACAATTTTCAGTTTAAGCTCGGATTGGAACCGAAAGTCGCATAAGTGGACTTTTACTTTGACATTCAGTTCTGACCCATTAGAGCATAGTTTAGGATTGCCTTAGAGCTTTATTAGGACCAAGTTACCTATAAGTATAACCCTATGAGATTATACAACTTGGTTCAATGATTATCCGATTCATATGCATGTTTCCGTTAAATGCTTAAATGTTGACTATTATGCCCTTTTAACCTTAAAACGTGATTTTTGAAAATGTAAAAGAGTAGAAACATTAGTTACTGATTTATAAACTTGCACCTAAAATTTGACGTCAGTTTGAGGTCTAGATTAAGAGTTATGCTCAATAGCGTAATTAGAAAACTTTAGTTAATTAAACGGCGTAATTAGCATATAGCCTAGTTTAACCCACTTTTTGATATCAAAATTTTTACCTACTGATATAATATAATATTTTGGGATTTTGAAGATTTTTAATTAATTTTAGGCTGAGCATAACATAGGGTTGTAGTTTTAAATCGGTTATTGTCCGTTTTGCCCTTTTGGGCTATAAAATGGGTTTTACAAATCCTTTTGACCCCAAACCTTTTTCTACTGATCTAATATAATAAATAAAATATTTTGAGCCTTCTGGAATAATAAAAATATCAGCTTTCCTTTGAAAACCCGGAAATGGCTCCAAATCGCTTTTTAAGCATTTTAACGCATACTAAGTATACAAACTATTTTAAATGTATAAGGTTGGTACCTACTGATATTTTAAAGTATATTTTTATACTTTAACAGTAAGCTAAAGTTTTAAACTCAGATTTCCATGTTTGACCTTTTTGGCCTAAGTGAAATTACCAAAACGCCCCTAAGGTGCATAGTTTGGTTTTAAATGATAAATTTCACATATGTGTATTACCCTACCATTATAACTTATTAAATTAAGTATTTTTACTGATTACATCAGACCTGTCACTCAGATTAATATTTAAACGGTTTTTATAACCTTTAAAATGACCAAAATGCCCCTACGGGGCATAGTTTGAGTTTAAATTCGTTTTGGGCATAATAGAAGATATCTTACTGATGTCACAACATATTTAAGGCATATTAACTTAGGAAACCTGGGTATGACTCATTTGGTTACCCGTTACGCACTTTTCGCGTTCGGATCGGCTTATGTAACTAGTTTGCATATATTAGCCGAAACGGGTCAAACCATATCATTTTCATCTCAAAATCCAGAATGTGTTTAAGTTACCCATATTAAACAAGCATACAAGCTTGTTGGGTCAAAACCACATTCTAAACCGGTCTTCGCTTTATCATGCGTTTGAACCGTGTCTTCCTTTTGAAAACTAACCGGTCTAAGTCTAAGCTTAATAAAAGACCCGTTAGGATTCTATTAGGTTGTTAAAAACCTTAATTCCATATTAGGAGCCCAGTAAAAGCTACGTGCACTTGCTGTATTTGATTTATACTTTGCTCAGGTAAATACTCTTAACTTATTTTCCCTATACGGGCTTGGGATACGGTATTATAATAATACCGCGTGGTCGGGTATGTAGTCATTTAATTCGGATTGTGATTAATGTATTTACATAACTCGTTTTATTCTGTATTATTTGGTGTATGGCCTTTGGGGGTTAAATGACCATGTCCCGGATATCCTTGGCATCATTTAAATAAATGGCCACGACCAAAGCACGGGGTGTAGGCGTACACCTGACAGATGCATTATGTAAAAAAAAACTGGTAATCCACTTAAAGGAAATAATCCTTGTGGGCATTATACCTGTGGCGTGTCAATTAATCTAGACCGGCCCTACAAACCGGCCCTAATGGACGACAAATAAGTAAAACTGTATACAAGATTATTTTTAAATAATTGTCCCAAGTTATAAAAGATATTTTTGCTGAAGTGCATTAAAATCAATTTTTAAACTCTTTTCAAAATGAGTCAGTTAAGTTGTATTTACCTGTGTAAACTGACGTATTTTTCAAAAGGCTAAGTGCAGGTACTATACGTAATAGGCTGGCTACCCCAGGCATCAATAATCAAGTCTCGCAAGCTCTAGATGTCAAAGTCTGCTGAACAGTTTTCCTTTTTATTTGATCCGCCTGTGGATCTGTTTCAACTATTTTGTGATACTTAATATTACAATTTTATTCGTTTGAAATAAATCTATCTTTTGCTTCCGCTATGCATTTAAATTTGTGTTGTTTGACTATGACGATATCAACTACGTCACGATACTCCCCACCGGGCCCACCGGTAATACGTGGAAATATCGGGGTGTGACAGGTTGGTATCAGAGCCAACACTGAGTGAATTAAACACTAGCCTTTTGTGTGTAATCTCAGTTACACAGTTGCACATTCCTCAAATTTTTGAGTCTAGACAAAGAACATAGGACAAATCCTGATTTTGTTTTATTTTTGTCTTTTACATTTTTCTTTGTTGTTATCTGTGTTTATGTTGACAGGTTTAAATATGCCGCCAAGATTCTTTAGGAGAAAGGGAAAGGCACCTATAGCAGGCCACGACCATGAGGCCGGGCCGTCTCAAAGACGAACCTCACCCGTCAACATGCGTACATGTCTCCAAGGGGACTGGAGGACACATCTGCAGCCAGCGAGGCGGTCCGTCTCGTTAAGCTCGTCACCGTCTTACCGTCACTCTTTTGGACCACATTCAGAAAATGAGCCCGAAAACCCACAGCCTTCATTTATCCCTCTCCAGAGGTCCAACTCTCGTCACTCTTTTGATAACCCCTCAAATATCTTCCGTAGCCGGTTCAACCCGGCAAGCTACCTCGAGGAACCAGTGGGTGTTAACCTATTGGGACCTGAAGATCACTTTTCTGGAGATCACGCCATGGATATGGACGAGGATACCGACCCTACCGAACCACCGACCGGTACCCCCACACATCCCATAGAAATTTCTGATGGGTCATCTTTCCATGGATCACCCTACCGTGGTCCTGACAACTACCAAGCAAGATTCAACCAGTATGAATGGTATTTTACACCTTCTTACCATTCATCGCCTCATCATCAGCAGCAGCAACAGCAACAGGATCCTTCCGGGGATTCATGTTTCGTGGCAGTTACCCCGCCACCACCACCACCTCAACAACAGCCTCCTGAGCCACTGAGGCAAAGGAGATCGAACGCACGGATGTCCGTGCGAGGAGGAGTGCGTATCAGCACCCCTCAACCATCGAGTGGCAGCCACTACCCGCCACTCCAAGAAGACCAGCAGATGGGGGGACCTTCAAACCCCATCCCAGAAATGAACTCTGCACCTGTCGTGCCACCACCATTGGGCTTTGACAACCTAATTCCCACGTACGCTGGCTCAGCAGCGTATAATCCCTTTGAGCAGCCGGCTCACACCAGCTTCAATTATGCTAAGGTCGACCCATATCTGGCAGCCTGGAACTACAATGCTCTCAACCCCGAGGGGCCTTACGGAGCTCCCTGGGGAGTTGGATACCCAGCTTATGGATACCAACATCAGCCGCCTCTTCGGCCTCCACATCAGCTGCAACCGCAGATACCTCGGTTTTCCCCGCCAGAACGGGAGGAAATTCTCCAAAGGTTGGATCAGGTTGAGCGGGAAGTTCACAGAGATCGCAGGGAACGACAAGGCTTCTTTAAGGGATTGACAAGTTTAATAAAAGGGAAGAGCAAGAAGGACCATTGAATCCTTTAAATTGTTGGTTGTATTTTCCTTATTTTCAATCCAGCCCCTGCGTGGGCATGCCTTTTTGTTTAACCCCTGCGAGGGTATGTCTTTTTGTATTCTGCCCCTGCATGGGCATGTTTTTCTGTTGACCCCTGCGTGGGTATGTTTGTTTGTTTAAGCCCCTACGTGGGCATGTTATTTCAGTAGAAGTCCCGTTTAGGGCAAAATTGTACTTGTTAAATTTTTAATGGAATGGTTAGTTTAAATTTTCATTTTATTAATTATGTGCATAAACATAAAAGGTGAAATAAATAAAATAACATTCCCAATAAAAGATCTACCATTATAATAAAATGGCAAAATCTAAAAAGGGACAAGACCTAGCCATATGTCACCTTAAGACCGGGACAAGATGGTAGTTCCTCAATTAGATTCAGATCCTTATTAACCTCTCAATTTAGGGTTGTTCTGCGTTAAATATTAAAAAGAATGTTAAAGGTAAAACCTAGCCTAAATGTCGTTGCAGACATGGCCAAGATGGTAAAACCTATTCAAAAGATCCAAAACCTTTTTAACATCTGAAAGCATATTAACAGACTTGACAAATATGATTCGATAAAATCACATAAGTCATTCTTAAATTGGGTTATTCTAATTTCCCTTATTTATATAATCATCCCTTAAGGATGAAGTGCCCACGGGCTATAATTAACGTCCCCTGGGACTAAAGATAGTGGTAGCCTACAACTCCCTGTCAAGAAAAGGTAATGAACTTGGATTCAAACCTTAATGCCTCAATTCCATAAAACTTGGGCTTATAAACTAAACTCGTCTACGTGACTAGGCCTTTTGTGCTATTACTAACTTATAATTTAGGATTATGATAAAGATCCTGAATAATTATATAATTAACAAATTAACTAAAATGGCTATTAAAAACCATGGTTAATAGATTGTCAAAGACAATAAAGCTGTATAAGCTTCTATATAAACATTTCCCTTATTTGATTTTTATGCAGCAATTAAAGCTACATGGCTAGGTCAGAAGAGGTAAACAGTCATCCAGTGGAAAACCATGAAAATACTAAGATACAGGTGACCGGTGCGGAGCTGCAAGCATTAGTAGATAATGCTGTTATAAAAGCTATAGAACGACAGTATAATGAATCTAGCGGGACTCGAAGTAGGACCCTATCCGCACCACACTCAAAGCCTAAGACTCATTCGGAGGCTCATAGCAAGCCACCATCTAAGAAAGATGAGCCAAAGAAAGATGATGATCGACATTCATCTAATCAAAACAGTGTTCCATCTAAAAGGAAAGTGTTTGATGATAAACCACGTACCAAGTACTGTACCTATAAGTACTTTGTTTCCTGCAAACCCCGGGATTTCACTGGGGAGAAAGGGGCAATTGATTGTATGACCTGGTTGGATGAGATGAACACGGTAGTTGACATCAGCGGTTGTGCTGAAAGGGATGTAGTGAAGTATGTATCCCAATCATTCAAGGGAGAGGCACTGGCATGGTGGAAGTCTCTCATTCAAGCTGCTGGAAAGATCCCGCTCTACAATTTGTCATGAGATCAGTTCATTGCTCTCATTAAGGAGAATTATTGCCCGCAGCATGAGGTTGCAAGAATTGAATCAGATGTAACACCCATGCTATTATTTAACGATTTTCGTATAATTTAAGTCCATAATAATGTAATTACGGTTACGATTACAATGAAAAATACGGGTTTATTAAAAAACTTTTACAATTTAAAGTAATACAACATAATGTGATTTAATTCATCGTTTTAGAATAACGACGAAACAACTTGCGGAAGCTTCATTTTTCGTGTGTTCGGTCCTTTGCCATCGCTTGATCTCCATCCGGGTACACTTGATATCACCTATGATCAAAACCAATGTAAAAGTTAGTTTTGATAACCTAAATATAAGTTTAAACAAGTACTACGCATCAAATAATCAACAAAATATTTATTTCCAACTTTGTTATCTCTCGCGTGTCGCACGAGACTCGTCTCAACGTGTCGCGTGTCGCGACGTCTGTCGCGTGTCATGCCCGAAACAACGTTATCCATCGCGTGGCGTGGGGGAAACCCTTTTCCAGCGATTCCAGGTCTAGGAGCTGCATATCTGCCCAGCTATGGTTTTAGTCGAAAAATGAACTTTAAAAGGGAATAACTTACATTCTACTTACCCGTTTTGCGTGATTCTTTTTCCTACGCGTTCGAAATTTAATTCTCCATCTTATGGAGTTAAAACCTGATATTCAACTAGTTCAAAATTTTAGATTTCAGGCTCTCGGCTTGAAATCCCTTTTTAACACTTTTGACTCGTTTCATGATTCCTTAAACCACTTTCGTCTAAATCATTGTAAATTCTTGAAATATTTATTATCTCAAAACCATCAACTCGTAAGTCTAAAACTTTCATACATTAAACCACTAAAGGTTGAGTTATGCGTAAAACTTCATTTTGACCCGTTAGAAGGATTTACCATTTTACTTTAAATTTCACACTCCTTTCACCCCTCATTTTACTACATTAAGGTATCTACCTATATTTCGTAATCTTAATGAAAATTCCTAAACAACCTCTAAGGGTCGTTTGCCTGGTTTTCCCATCAAAGGCTTTTTGGTCAATTTTAGTTCTTCATTTTACGACGAAGGACTTTCGCTAATATTTGACCAAGAATATCGCTTTTAACAATAATTCTAAATATGCGTACCTGGCTCGAGTCATAGGATTGACCCGTTTAAATATCTTTCACTATTAATTTCTAATTAATACCAACGCGAACCGTATGATATTTCCTGTAATCACAAAACTCAACAAGCGATCATCAATTAATATTGTCAAATGATCTTGCCAATGTCATTTGACCCGTTTAGTCCGAACGAGCATTTTCCATTATGAGATGATATCTAGTTACCATCTCGCCCTTTTACCCATTCCGGTTTACACCATAACGTAGTGTTTCAAAATTTCTTATTAGTTCATCGTCAAATAACTAATTTACCAATTTACCATTTTTGCCATTATTTATGATTTCTCACCATTGCACTAGTTCTGACTCATATTATTTGCATCGGAACATTATAACTCTATTACTAACTTTTCCTTATTCATTTTCAATACACATAACTGATGTATACTAAAAAGGGTGTAAGCTTTTACTTACCTCGCATCCAAATTACGCTTTCCTTTTCGTACTTGCTCCGTTTGACCCGCTTCATTCCCAAGCCTCCATCTAGCTTGTCAAGAGTCAAACTATCATCATAATTCACAAGGTGGTTAGATTAGTCATTATAACCACGACTATTCCACCTTACGTATTTTCTATGTCAAAACTACTATTCAACTCCGTCCATGTTTCGTTTAACTTTTCAAAAGTTAAGTACCCTTAATTATATGATATGTGCATATAAGCTAAATCGACTTCATAATTAAAATTTGTATTACCCCACATCACACGTAATTAGTCGAACTAGGAAATTACACGTTTTATTCATAATTTCAACATATGAACATTGTAGGCATAATTTATAACATCAACAATCAAGTTTTGTATCACTAAAAATAGGCTGTTTTTGGTGACCTGTTTAACCTGTTTATAAGTCTTCAAAAATTATGATTTTTTTATGTAGCGTACCTCTCGGAGGGTTATACCTTGTGTTAAAATTTCAAGATCTAACTCTTTACCAAAAATTCGTAAAAATTCATCTACTAAGCTGCAATCAGATTCGTCACTTCTGACTGCAACTTACGGAAAAATTCAATAAAATTCCTCGTTTATCCGATTGATGAAATTCCAATTGACGATTCTTTTAATCACTTAAAACTTTATACAGTAAGAATTTGAGATCATAACTCAATTCCTAAATTGAGTTATGACATTCGTAATGGGCTGCAAATTCTGTCAGAAAACGCAGCTTGAACCTTCGATACGGAAAAATTCATAAAACGGTCAAATTTTGTCGAAAAAATGCGATTCCAGTGGGGTTTTAAAGATATTTCCTGGAATTACATTTTAGACTCAAGAAACACATGTTTTTGTCACGTTTTGTCTATGTTACAGGCAATACAAGTCGGCTGTAAATTCTGATCATGAGCTGTTTGAATTCAGCTCTTAATTAAAGCATGTTCTTGACATCATAACACTAATTTTTCCAATCAAAACCCTAAAAACATCTCATTACACGAATTTAGCATCATCAAAATCCGAATTTACTTGAGCTAAGCATGATTTTAATATATACTTGTCTAGAGTTTACTCCTAAACACTACAATCAACCTATTTCATCCATATAACAAGCATGCATCAACAATTTTTGAATTATCTAGGTTTACTCGGAAATTCAACTAGAGATTTCTCATGAAATTTACATACCTTGTGACTCCTTTTTCAGTGGAGATCACTAATTCGTGCTCAGATTTTGATTTGAGATTGATTTTGACCTTTGATTCGATTGATTTGCAAGAGTTAGGGTTCATGTAGGAGAACCCTTTTGTCTCCTGTGAAGAACTCAACCAGAACACACACTAAAGTGTGTGTTTTGGTGTTTTGTTTTAATTAAATAAAATCACTTTCACTTTTGTCAAGTTTAGTCCCTTTACTTGTTCAATCTTTTCATAAGGAGTATTTTAACCAAGTTTTCTTATTATTTTAAAAACACTTACTAACTAGGTTAATATTCCTAGTTACTTGGTGAGTTCCGGGAGTTATAACCCGTCTTATTTTAAGTCCTGTTAACTCGGGCCCTTTTTATAAACTTTGTTTTTTTTTTCGAAAGTATTTATCCTCCTTTTAATTAATATTAGGTTTATTTATTTAATTCCTAATATTTACCGGGTTAATTTCACCACTAACGGTATTTTACCCGTTCATAATTGTTAACGTGGTTTGATTACCAAACCCGTTTTCGGGGTGTTACATCAGATTTCTTATCATTGGTAATGAAGAATTTAGATTGTCAAGCTTACCTCACCAGTTTCAATACCCTGTCTAGGCTGGTTCCGTATCTCGTAACCCCGGAACCCAAAAGGATTGCTCGCTTCATTGGGGGTTTAGCCCCAGAAATCAAAGCCAGTGTTAAGGCGTCCAGGCCTGCTACTTTCAGATCAGCAGCTGATCTATCTCTGTCTCTTACCTTGGACGCAGTCAGACTAAGATCACTGAGGAATTTGGAAGAAGGCAAGAGAAAGCGTGAGGATGATAACTCACGAAGATCTGAAAAGAAGCATAGAGGTATCACTGACTTCAGGAAGAAGTCTGGATCCAACAAGGGTAGCCAACAAGCTGAGGAAAAGCCAAAGTGCAAAACTTGCCAAAAACGCCACTTTAGAAAATGCAGACTTGAGTCCAAGTCTCAGTCAGGACCAGCTGCATGTGGGTTATGCAAGTCTAAAGAGCACAAGACTGTTGATTGCAAGAAGATTAAAGATGCCACGTGCTACAACTGCAATGAGAAAGGGTATATCAAGACCAATTGCCCTAAATACGCCAAGAAGCCTGAAGAGGTCAAGAAGACCAATGCAAGGGTCTTCCGAATGGATGCAAGGGAAGTTGTTCAGGATGACAATGTGATCACATGTACTTTCCTCATAAATGATGTCTATGCAAGGGTGTTATTTGATTCAGGTGCTGATAAGTCATTCGTAGATAATAAGTTTTGTAAGTTACTGAATTTACCTGTTAAAACCCTAAGTGTGAAATATGAGGTGGAATTAGCTGATGGTACCTTAGAAACCGCCTCAACAGTGTTAGATGGATGTTTCATATCCATTAGGAACCACTCTTTTCCCTTGTCCTTACTTCCTTTGAAGTTAGCTGGTTTCGACATCGTTTTAGGCATGGACTGGTTATCTCATAACCAGGCCCAGATCGTTTGCAACAAAAAGCAAGTGGTGATCAAGACCCCGTCTGGTGAGCCGCTCACCATTCAGGGAGACACCCAGTATGGATTTCCTGAGCAAGTGTCTATGCTCAAGGCATCTAGATGCTTGAAGAAGGGTTGTGTCATTTACATGGCATAAGTGACTATTGATGAGCCGAAGCCTAAGGTTGAAGATATTCCTATCATTTCTGAATACCCAGAAGTTTTCCCTGAAGAACTACCTGGTTTACCACCAGATAGACAAGTAGAATTCAGAATTGACATCATCCCCGGAGCAGCACCAGTCGCAAGAGCGCCTTACAGATTGGCACCAACAGAAATGAAGGAGTTGAGGACCCAATTAGATGATTTGTTAGCCAAAGGTTTTATTAGACCTAGTTCGTCTCCATGGGGAGCACCTATCCTATTTGTAAAGAAGAAGGACGGATCGATGCGTTTATGCATCGATTATCGTGAACTTAACAAGGTCACTATTAAGAATAGGTATCCTTTGCCCAGGATCAACGATATGTTCGATCAGTTGCAAGGGGCAAGTTACTTCTCTAAGATCGAATTGAGGTCAGGCTATCATCAACTGAAGGTTAAAGATGAAGATGTACACAAGACTGCATTTAGGACTCGTTATGGTCATTACGAGTTCCTAGTGATGCCTTTTGGGCTCACTAATGCACCTGCCGCATTCATGGATCTCATGAATCGCGTCTGCAAGCCTTACTTGGATAAATTTGTCATCGTCTTCATTGACGACATCCTCATCTACTCGAAGAATCAAGCTGACCATGAGAAACATCTTCACAGTATTCTTAAACTTCTACATCATGAGAAACTCTACGCCAAATTTTCGAAGTGTGAATTTTGGCTTCGAGAAGTCTAATTCCTTGGACATGTGGTTAGTGAGCGTGGTATCCAAGTGGATCCTGCTAAAATTGAAGCTATTACAAACTGGCAAGAGCCCAAGACGCCTACGGAGATTCGCAGCTTTCTAGGACTGGCAGGATACTATAGGCGATTTATTGAAAACTTCTCAAGAATTGCAGCACCCCTGACTCTACTCACCCGCAAGAATAACAAGTTTGACTGGGGGCCTAAGCAGCAAGAATCTTTCGGTATTTTGAAGCAGAAGTTGAGCAATGCTTCTGTATTGACGTTGCCTGATGGAATTGATGAATTTGTAGTATATTGTGATGCATCACACACCGGTATGGGTTGTGTGCTTATGCAGAAAGGCAAAGTCATTGCCGATGCTTCACGGCAGTTAAAGGTGCACGAGAAGAACTACACCACCCATGGCTTGGAGTTGGGTGCCATTGTATTTGCACTAAAACTGTGGAGACATTACTTGTATGGAACCAAGTGTGTGATTTATTCAGATCACAGGAGCCTTCAACACTTGTTTAATCAGAAGGATTTAAACATGAGGCAACGACATTGGATGGAAACTTTGAATGATTATGACTGTGAGATAAGATACCATCCAGGGAAGGCAAATGTGGTTGTTGATGCCTTAAGCAGGAAGGAAAGAGTGAAACCTATAAGAATCAATGCCAAGAGTATTGAGATAAAGAATAGTTTGAACGAAAGGTTGTTAGCTGCACAGAAGGAAGCCGTGTTGGAAGCTAACTATTCTGATGAAAAGCTAGGAGTAACTGAAGAGCAGTTATCCTATGGAAAGGACGGAATTCTGAGACTAAATGGACGAATTTGGGTTCCAGTTTATGGAGGACTTCGGGATGTTATCCTCCAGGAAGCCCACAGTTCCAAATATTCCGTTCATCCTGGAGCTGATAAGATGTACCAGGATCTGAAGGCAAACTATTGGTGGATAGGCTTGAAAAAGTCTATAGCCGCCTATGTAGCTAAATGTTTGACGTGTGCGCAAGTCAAAGCTGAACATCAAAAGCCGTCAGGTTTGATACAACAGCCTGAACTTCCCACGTGGAAGTGGGAGATGGTGACAATGGATTTCATCACCAAGTTGCCAAAGACAAAGAAAGGAAATGATACTATATGGGTAATAGTAGATAGACTGACTAAGTCAGCACATTTCTTATCCATTAAGGAGACTTATAGCTCCGACATGTTAGCCCAATTGTACGTTGATAAGATTGTATCTCTGCATGGTGTACCAGTGTCAATAATCTCTGACAGAGATACCAGGTACACATCACATTTTTGGGAAAGTTTCCAACAATCTTTGGGCACGCGTTTAAATTTTAGTACAGCTTACCATCCTCAGACGGACGGGCAAAGTGAGCGTACAATCCAAACTTTGGAAGACATGCTTCGTGCATGTGTGATTGATTTAGGTGGTAGTTGGGATAACCACCTGCCATTGATCGAGTTCTCCTATAACAATAGCTATCATACAAGCATTAAGGCTGCGCCTTTTGAGGCATTATATGGTAGAAAATGCAGAACGCCTATTTGTTGGGCGGAAGTAGGAGAAGTTTAGTTATCAGGACCCGACATAGTCTTTGAAACAACGGACAAGATTGTCCAGATTCGTGACTGCCTGAAAGCTGCCAGGGATAGGCAGAAAAGTTATGCTAATGAAAGGCGAAAACCTCTCAAGTTTGAGGTGGGTGATAAGGTTCTGCTTAAAGTATCACCCTGGAAGGGAGTGATGCGATTTGGTAAGAAAGGTAAGTTAAGCCCAAGGTATATAGGACCATTCGAGATTATCGAATGTGTAGGGTCAGTGGCTTATAAGCTGAACTTGCCTGAAGAGCTCAGTGGTATTCACAATGTATTCCACATCTGCAATCTGAAGAAATGTCTAGCAGATGAATCGCTAGTCATACCACATACAGATGTGCACATAGATGAGAGCTTGAAATTTGTGGAAAAACCTTTGTCGATTGAGGATCGACGGGTTAAGAAGCTTCGGAGGAAGTACGTACCTATCGTAAAGGTTAAATGGGATGCCCGCAGAGGTCCCGAATATACATGGGAGGTAGAGTCCACAATGAAAGAAAAGTACCCTCATTTGTTCCAGTAAATCTCGAGGTCGAGATTTCTTTTAAGGGGGTGAGGATGTAACACCTCGTAAAAATTCATGCCCAATAAAATAAAGACACGTGTCATGTAAGGCAGTCATGTTACAAAAATCCAAATCAAGTTGAAAGATGTGCGGTAGGATTTAAAAGCGTCAACATGTTATTAAAATACCTCTAAGTGAACTTTTTGATAAAAGATCCAAGCCTTGGAATAATTAATAAACATCTAAGAACTACTTCAAATCTGGATATTTAATTAAAAGATGAATTATATGGTTAAGGAACTGATCTTGTAAATAAAAATGCCACAAAGTCCATTTAAAAGAATTCTCGATACATCCAAGAACTTTATAATGCATGGAATCACATGCAAAGGCATGCAAGTCTGATACATGGTCCCCTCTACAAGGAAAATGACACAAGATTCAAGCTTGAAAAGTTTGCATGGTCAAAACATGAGAAATGGACAAATTTTCGAAATCTGACAATCGGATACGGACCGTATCCGCTTAGGCTTACGGTCTGCAAGAGGTGTATCTGGGCACATCAGAGGAGAGTCGGTTACGGACCGCAAAGCCAAGATCTTACGGTCCGTAAGTGACTCTTATGGTCCGCAAGACTTTTTGCTTACGGTCTGTAAGACCGTCGCTGGCAGCAGAAAATGGACAGCTGCCTGTTCAGCCTGTTGCACCGCCTTACATAAGTGGTTTTCGAAATCAGGGACTTGGAAACTGGTTTTTGGCATCATAGGGACACCTGGGATCATCTTGCAACATTTATAGACTTAGTTGGGGTCATCTTGTGGCATTTAGTTCACTATATAAAGAGACCTCTTGTTACAACATTCTTTGTTCATTTGCAACTCCCTTCAAGCTGGTCTCTGGAGCCTTTAGTCAGCAAGCAAGTTCCTTTAGGTTCCAAATCATACTTAGGACCTTTGTAAGTGTCCTTAATCATCTTTAATTCAGTTTAGCTTAGTTAATTAGCTTAAAGTCAAACCATCGTAATTAAGGTTTGACTTCGAGATTAATCAATAATTGTTCAGTCAAATCTCGAATTGAAAGTACCTATAAGTAGGTAATTACGTGGGTAATAAACCCTCAAAAGGGTACTCTCTGATTCCCACTCTAACTAGGCAATTATCGGGTCAAAGTTAATCCTAAAAAGTTAACAGAAAGCTTATTTTCAAATTAACACATAATTAGCAATGTAGAAGACATGCAACCTGTTTTATCATTAATATAACTTGGTAATTAATGTAAGAACATTTCTAAACATGTTCAACCCGACAATTTTCAGTTTAAGCTCGGATTGGAACCGAAAGTCGCATAAGTGGACTTTTACTTTGACATTCAGTTTTGACCCATTAGAGCATAGTTTAGGATTGCCTTAGAGCTTTATTAGGACCAAGTTACCTATAAGTATAACCCTCGGAGATTATACAACTTGGTTCATTGATTATCCGATTCATATGCATGTTTCCGTTAAATGCTTAAATGTTGACTATTATGCCATTTTAACCTTAAAACGTGATTTTTGAATAGCGTAATTAGAAAACTTTAGTTAATTAAACGGCGTAATTAGCATATAGCCTAGTTTAACCCACTTTTTGATATCAAAATTTTTACCTACTGATATAATATAATATTTTGGGATTTTGAAGATTTTTAATTAATTTTAGGCTGAGCATAACATAGGGTTGTAGTTTTAAATCGGTTATTGTCGGTTTTGCCTTTTGGGGCTATAAAATGAGTTTTACAAATCCTTTTGACCCCAAACCTTTTTATACTGATCTAATATGATAAATAAAATATTTTGAGCCATCTGGAATAATAAACATATCAGCTTTCCTTTGAAAACCCGGAAATGGCTCCAAATCGCTTTTTAAGCATTTTAACGCATAGTAAGTATACAAACTATTTTAAATGTATAAAGTTGGTACCTACAGATATTTTAAAGTATATTTTTATACTTTAACAGTAAGCTAAAGTTTTAAACTCAGATTTCTAGTTTTGACCTTTTTGGCCTAAGTGAAATTACCAAAACGCCCCTAAGGTGCATAGTTTGGTTTTAAATGATAAATTTCACATATGTGTATTACCCTACCATTATAACTTATTAAATTAAGTATTTTTAATGATTACATCAGACTTGTAACTCAGATTAATATTTAAACTTTTTTTATAACCTTTAAAATGACCAAAATGCCCCTACGGGGCATAGTTTGAGTTTAAATTCGTTTTGGGCATAATAGAAGATATCTTACTGATGTCACAACATATTTAAGGCATATTAACTTAGGAAACCTGGGTATGACTCATTTGGTTACCCGTTACGCACTTTTCGCGTTCGGATCGGCTTATGTAACTAGTTTGCATATATTAGCCGAAACGGGTCAAACCATATCGTTTTCATCTCAAAATCTAGAATGTGTTTAAGTTACCCATATTAAACAAGCATACAAGCTTGTTGGGTCAAAACCACATTCTAAACCGGTCTTCGCTTTATCATGCGTTTGAACCGTGTCTTCCTTTTGAAAACTAACCGGTCTAAGTCTAAGCTTAATTAAAGACCCGTTAGGATTCTAATAGGTTGTTAAAAACCTTCGTTCCAGATTAGGAGCCCAGTAAAAGCTACGTGCACTTGCTGTATTTGATTTATACTTTGCTCAGGTAAATACTCTTAACTTATTTTCCCTATACGGGCTTGGGATACGGTATTATAATAATACCGCTTGGTCGGGTATGTAGTCATTTAATTCGGATTGTGATTAATGTATTTACATAACTCGTTTTATTCTGTATTATTTGGTGTATGGCCTTTGGGGGTTAAATGACTATGTTTCGGATAACCTTGACATCATTCAAAGAAATGGCCACGACCTAAGCATGGGGTGTAGGCGTACACCTGACAGATGCATTATGTAAAAAAAAAAAAAAACTGGTAATCCACTTAAAGGAAATAATCCTTGTGGGCATTATACCTGTGGCGTGTCAATTAATCTAGACCGGCCCTACAAACCGGCCCTAATGGACGACAAATAAGTTAGACTGTATACAAGATTATTTTTAAATAATTGTCCCAAGTTATAAAAGATATTTTTGCCGAAGTGCATTCAAATCAATTTTTAAACTCTTTTCAAAATGAGTCAGTTAAGTTGTATTTACCGGTGTAAACTGACGTATTTTCCAACAGGCTAAGTGCAGGTACTATACGTAATAGGCTGGCTACCCCAGGCATCAATAATCAAGTCTCGCAAGCTCTAGATGTCAAAGTCTGCTGAACAGTTTTCCTTTTTATTTGATCCGCCTGTGGATCTGTTTCAACTATTTTGTGATACTTAATATTACAATTTTATTCGGTTGAAATAAATCTATCTTTTGCTTCCACTGTGCATTTAAATTTGTGTTGTTTGACTATGACGATATCAACTACGTCACGATACTCCCCACCGGGCCCACCGGTAATACGTGGAAATATCGGGGTGTGACAATGGATGATGTGGTGTTTTCGAATCCGAGCTCGCCATCCTAAGCATGAGATTTACCTACATCCATAACATAAACTTGCATGTTAGTTCGGATAAAACGTTATTACTAATACATTATTAGCTTTTACCGCATTATATGACCCATTACCGAGTCACTTCATCTTTACATCATTTTACTTGAATCTTTCATACGACAATTCCGCTTTAACGAATATCATGCCATTTAACTTCCATCACCATAAATCATCATATTTCATCCGACCCGTTCTCACGGATCATGCATATTTTTACTTTCTCGTTTATTATTCTCCACTAGTTTGACTTATAAAAGTCAACACCTAGTTACCTTAACTTCATAACAAATTCATCTTATTTGACCCGTTTAACTATGGGTTTAATAGATCATCAAGAATAACATCCTTTTCATACTTTAGACCCATTTGCATAGGTCGTCAACATACTTTTTCTCCTTTTTCTACTATCAATTCATATTAAGGCATTTTTACTAATGATTCCTGCATAAAAACATCAAATAATTATTCACAAAAGAACTAACATAAGATTCTACTTTTTACATAAGTGAAGTTCATAAGAACTTACCGTGGTCTTGCGTTGCTTGTGACTTCGAATGACTCGTGCCTTCTTCTTTCTTCGCGCTTATATGTCATAACTTTACACTTTTAGCTTTCGTATGCTTTACGTCACATATGCATTAGTACTTATTCATCATGGCTATAAACGACTAAGCATACATCCATTTTCATTTCATATCATCATTTTATCAAGAATCCATGTCAAAGCATAACTAAATCCTTCTAAGACATTTAATCAAACACATGACGTGCATACTAACTATGAAGCATAAAGTACAAGTACTTAAAGCATGTTTTTCCCTAATTTATCCATTGACTCACATAAGCATTCTCAACTTCTCATTTCACCACCATGAGCATATACGTACATATTGTTCTAAATCATCTATTCATCAAAATATCATCAACATTAATCTAATTTAGCATGTAGAATTTCATAAATTTTGATCATTTTTGACAAACAAGTGGGTTTTACTCTAACTCATCATCATAGAGAAATTCAAGCATAATTTCAATTCCTACATGTTCATATCATCATGCATTCGTGTTTGATTCCATACGAATTCACAAATTTCACATAACCCACTAAATCAAACATTACCAAATCATGAAATTTGACTTACTTGATGTCAAGAACACTTAAGGGGTCATGAATCTAAACTCATGCATCAAAAACCTAGCCTTAATCCTCCTTAATTTCTTGGATTTCTTGCAAAGCTTGATGGAGAAGGGTTTCCCCCTTCCTACTCTATGTCCCATACGCTCACACACATACCCACATAAACTAGTCTTTTTTTTTTTTAATTTCATTCCACATTTACACATTTAGCCCATTGTCTTTTAAAGTTTGCTCATATTATTAATTTTACATACTAACTTGGTTACTTTCCTTTGGTTAACTTCATTTACATAAAAGGGTTTAAACTTACTATTATTTGTAAAACTTTCAAAATGGTAAAAATCTATATTTACCATATCTTATCATTAAATCACCACTATTAATTTATTATACCATGACATACGAAATTTGGGGTGTTACAATTTTCGTAATTATTTACATTGTGGAGTAATTATCAAAATACTCTACAAATGTTCTTGTAGAGTAATTTTGATCTTTTAGAGTAATTTTGTAAAATGTTCTTGTAGCGTAATTTTGATCTTGTAGAGTATTATAATTACTCTACAAATGATCTTGTATGGTAATTTTGATCTTGTAAGGTAATTTTGTAGAGTAATTTTGAATTGTATGTTGTTTGATAAACTTGCAGAGTAATTTTGATACATTTGTAGAGTAATTTTGATGCAGAGTAATTTTGATACAGTAGTAGAGTAATTTTGATGATTACAATACAAGATCAAAATTACGTTCCAAGAACATTTTGCAAAATTACTCTACAAGACCATTTGTAGAGTAATTTTGATAATTACAAATAATTACGAAAATGCCATTGTGTTTTTTCAGCAAAACCTTTAGGTCGTACATTTTGTACGTTAATGTTATTTGTATTTAATCTTTTGTCTATCTATATAAATTATATGTAATTATTTTTATATTGTTAACAATGCCTTAAAAGATGTAGAGGTATGCATTATCTCTATATAAATGTAATTATTTTTATATTGTTAACAATGCCTTAAAAGAAAAATTCAAGCCATGTCGAGGAATCATGAGGCAATGCGAAAGGAACAATAGACCCGAGATCTAGCGATGCAGTTGGAATGGAGGGACTAGGGAGTTCTTGGATTGACCCCAAATAAGTGTTAAAATAACTGTTACACCATCAGAAGGTATATTTTTTCTCATGTATTAATTAGAAATAATCTTGTGTAAATCAAAAACAAATTTTGACTTTTAAGAACTTTTTTCTTTATTTTAAAATACTATTTAAACTTACGAAAATTCAAAACCATTTTTTTATTTTATAATAAAAAAAATATCACCAACATAAAAAGCCTTCGAAAATCTATATATGGGTATAAATTCGTTGGCAATCCCTTTGTAAACCATTTGTCGATCATAAAGACATGTAAATTGCCAGGAAATTTTGTCGGTGATACAACCCGTGGGTAATCCGTCGGTTAAGGTTTATATTTAAGGAGTTTTATTCAAAATAGTTTTAAGGAAGTTTAACCAAAACGGCAAAGTTTTGATGTAATAAGCCAAAACGACGTAGTTATGTGTGTAACAATACCATATTCACTTTCCCTACATAAAAAATATCTTGGTTTCAACTTGGATGATATATCTTCCCTTATGCATCACGTGGTAAAGTACTTTGACCATTACTAGTCACAATGTGAGAATCTAACTAGATGGCACATGCCATGCGATCAAAGTAAATGATAAAACAAAAATAACCCAGAAAGAAAAAAAAAAGAACCTAGAATAGAGGTTTGACAAAAATGTGCCCGGAGTGGAGAAGCTGATCGAGATCGAGACCATACTATAAAACACACAGCAAAAAAATAAGTGACAAATAAAAGAGATCACGCTATGTCACGTTTGGTATAAACCTTTTGCATATGTGATGTCGAGTGGGGGCGTCTTGCATTTGTGATGGAGGGGAGGTGTAAAAGATTACGACTATACAGTCCCAATACGTATAACGCCCTCCCCCAGACATGCACATATGACTTCATGTGTCATTTGCATAATAGTGAGTTTATCTTTGGCAACACAACTGCTAATTTAGTTATTGGGCTCTCAGAGACATGCAATACAATTACTGATATAGTTGTGTTATCGGAGATAAGCGTGGATAGGCTAAAGCTAGTAAATTGTGGCCTATTGTGTTAAACAAGTAATGTTTGACAAAACACATTAAACGTTATAAGTTCAGTATGACAAGATACTTTTACTTAAGACGTTAAGCACTACGTAAAAGTTAATATTAAGCAGCTAAATTTAGAATAATATATTTAATTATTTATAAAACTATACAGGTGCTTTAATTTCATAAATGTGTCTTGTCAGCATGTTAACACATTTTACATAATTATTTAATGGGTTATGCATGTCATTAAGGCTAATGGGTGTAGAGGTGGGTAGTCCCTTAAGGATAATCTGCCACGTAGGTGTCCACGTCAGCGGGTGTGGGGGATGAGCCTAGGGTGTGGGGATGAGCCCCTTTATATATACATATGTATGCGTGTATGTATATTTGTGTGTGTGTTGGATAAAGAAGTGAGGGACGTCGAGCACGGCTTGGGGAGGACGAAGCGACGCAGCAGGAGGGGGTGGTGTAGCCGGCGACGCGGATGCCGTCCTGGGGACGAGCCCCACACTCATTAGCTTAACTGGAAATGTGGGTTTAACCCATTTAGACATGTTGTATCCTACTCATTAACGTGTTCACGAGTTTATGACCAATTTGTTTACCCAAAGCCATTAACTTCGTGTTAAATGATATATTATTGTGTCCTATCATATATTCTGAGGTGTGTTTTATGGAAACCATGTTAGAAATGAACCCTCAACCATTATTAAGAACATTTAATTAGTTTTAACCTTGTCATAAACATATAGTTAACTTCAGGTACTAGTGACAAAAAAGTCATAACCAACATATACGATAGACAGTAACAAATCACAGATCGACCACACACATTACAACCATCAAAAAGTCTCCGCCTACTATCTTGGTTGTTTGTTTAAAATCTTAACTCAAACGTTCTTGGAAGTCCTGTTTGGTTTTATCTTCTAGAGAAGCGGTGAAAGTGCATGCCTGTCTTAGAGGGTGTGCAGCGTGGCTATCGAACAAGGCCCAAAAGCAAAATTCTTTCGTTATATTTATATATATAGTCTCAAAAGAAAGATGAACGTTGTTGTAGCTCTATGGTTTTGCACTTACTTGTCAATATATGAGTCTTTGTCCCGTGGTTTGAGACATGATAGCATTCTGTTTTCTAAGATATTTTTTTTCATTTGTTCAAGCTTGAGGTCCTAAAGCCCAAACATAAAGAAGACGAAAAAAGTTCTAAAAATATTGAGTTTGTAGCACAATACAAATTCAAATTCAAATTCATTTTTAAGTTTCTTTTTGTTTGATTAATTTTTATTACTTTTAATTGTTTTAGTTATATTAAATATTTGATTAATTTTTATTACTTTTACTTGTTTTAGTTATATTAAAATATTTATTTAAGTTATTTTTTTGTTTAAGTATATTAAATTGTTTAATCGTTTGTTTATGTTATTTCTAATTATTTGTTATTGAGCTTAATATGTAATTACTTGAAAACTGAGGGGGCCTATTTTTTCCTATTCGCACAGCCCCCTCCCGGCCATTGAGCTCTTGGGGACGGCCTTAAAAGACTAGAAGGTATGGGGCTCGTCCCCAACCTCGTCCTCCCGCCGCCGCCCCAAAAAGTCCACCCCCCAGCCCCGTCGCCGTCCCAGCCCCGTCAAATTCGTCCTCCCACAGCCGATCTCGCCGAGCCTCCATTTCTCTCTCCTCACACACACACACATCTATACATACATACATACACACATATATATAAAGGGGTTCATCCCCCACCCCCTAGGTCCATCCCCTCCAAGCCGAGCTTACGTGGCGGTGACGTGGCGGTGACGTGGCGGCTCATCCCCTTGGGGATGAGGCTCTCCATACCCACTAGTCTAAGTGGCCGGTCTATATCACTACAAGAAATACCCACTATTAGCGGCGACACCAATAGCGACGACAAGGGGCAATAGCGGCGACAAGTATTGATGTCGCCACTATTGCCCCTTGTCGTCGCTATTGGTGTCGCCGCTAATAGTCAATCCGTGTGAACCTGAAAAAAGGCAGATCTTGGCCCTTGATTAGAAGATGATCCAACGGCGTGGGCACTTTCCTGATTTTTCTCCTTCAAACAAACACAAACTTCATTTTAAACCCACTTTCTTCAACATACACCCATCTTCTCCAATTTCAACTACACCAACAACAACCTCCACCACCACCATGAAGCTACCACCACCACCAAACTGCCACCGCCACCACCACCAAACTGCCATCCCCACCACCGTGAAGCTACCACCACCATCATTGCCACCTCCATGAAGCTACCACCACCACCACCTAACTGCCCGTCTGCCATCCCCACCACCGTGAAGCTACCACCACCTCAACAAGCTAAAGCTCCGTCAAGTTCCGGCCAAGCTCCGTCAAGTTCCGGCCAGCTTTGTTTTTTTGTGTAGAAAATATATAGTGCAACTCTAGGTAGAATTCATTTTTTTATAAGATTTGAATGTTTTGATATGAGATTTGAATGAAAGTTACGGCAAGAGTATGAGATTTGAATGTTTTTTGAATGTTTTGTTATAACTTTGCTGCAAATCTTTTATTATAACTTTGCTGCAAATTTTTTTGAATGTTATGATATGAGATTTGAATGTTTTTTTATAACTTTGCTGCAAATTTTCCGGTAAGAGTATTAGCGGCGACGGTATCATTAGCGGCGTCAAAAAGGGCAATAACGGCCGATCTATACCGGCGACCCTTTAGCGGCAACGTGTCACCGGTAATAACAGATAGCGGCGACAAAAAGGACTTTTAGCGGCGACACGTGTCGCCGCTAAAGGTACCCGTTTCTTGTAGTGTATGTCTATTTGGCATACCTTTATTTCTTAAAACAACATGTTAGAGTTGTCGTTTTCATGCTAATTTTGGTTCTAGTTTCGAACAGGTCCAAATGTTAAGGTCATATTTTTCTTGTTCCCTAGTATATAATATTTGATACTTGTTTGATTTTATCCTGTCTTGTGTTGTCTTACTTGGGCAAACCATACCTTTTTTTGCAATGTCACTATCAAATCAGATACCACATGCAATGCTACCAAAATTTAATGCTAAATTTTCAATCTTGCCACGGTTACATCAATACAAAAATAATTAATAGATGCAATACAACAAGAACATGAAGCGATTGGCACTAGATTTCAGTTTAATCAAAGGAGATAGTAATTTGTCATCTTCAATGCACAACTGCCCACTTCTTTACATGTTTACTTGCTTTCTGTGCCTGCAGATTTTAACAATCAAATTTTAATTTGGTTATATGTGAGTCGAAAATTCGCCAAGGATAGTTTGGCGGTAAACTTGGCGTGGGTAATAGTTTTCTTGACCGGTTACAAACGGATTTCCGTGGGATCTTCGACAACATTTTTTTTCGTTTTTTTCTTTGGGTCTTGTGGGATGCTTCAGTAATTATGCGACGAAAGTAAAAAACTAGTTTGCCTTTTCCGAAACTAAAATTATAAAAGTTATAACTTGTATGTTTGGCGGGTAGCTTCTTGCTACATTTAATAAAATATTTTGTCGGCCGTTCAAAAAAAAAAAAATTATAAAAGTTATTTTTCTTTTTTGGATTTTGTGGAATCCGTAGGTGATTACCAAAGATTAGTCTGTCGATGGTACTCACTTTTCAACTTGGAAAGTACTCCTTGGAATTGATTTAAAAGTATTAACTGAGTCTAAATGAACTAACCTCCAATTCCCAATTACAACGACTTGTGATGATAGCTAATACCAACGTTTGAAATGCAGTTCCTCCGAGGATCATCCCAGCCCAAATACCCTTGTGAATATGAACCATAAAAATGTTATTGACGAAGTATAACTCCAATCGACATGCATACGCATCGTAAAATAATTTCCTATTTCAATAATAAAATATTTATAACTCCAATCGAGTACTACGATTTTATTATTTTGTGTTACCCAACCCATCCATTTTACTACTAACCTAATTATTTAATATTAATAAAATTGGAAAAAGATGTAAATAATGTATACCATGACTCCAAGATGGAAAACCCATCCCATGACAAATCCCATTGGGAGTCCTATCAAATAGTAGCATCCTAAGTTGATGTATGCTACATATGATTGCCATCCGGACCCTACCGCAACACCTGTTAGATTAAACCATTTACACATTATGGATCATCAAGCTACACAAGAAATATATTTCAAAGTTCAAACACTCACGACCAACCCGATGGCGTACCTGAAAGAACAGGTTGAACGCTATTCAGAAGAATGGTAAACGCCAAGAGAAGTGAAAGTTGGCTCACGGCATCCAATACGGGTTCACTATTTGTGAATATTAATGCTAGCTCGTTGTGGAATAGCAAGATTAAGATCCAGAAGACAACACCTATTATCGTGGATGTTGTAACCGAAACTATGGTAGCGAATCTAGCGCCTTTGCCATTGCCTGCTCCTAACTCGTTTGCAACCCTAACTCTATATCACATAATCACACAAGCTTTACATGTAAATGAAAAAGATGTTTAATATTTATAAAGGTAAGAATTTAAAAATTGTTTATATAAATTAAGAGAGAAATTTAAACACAAAATTTGTTATTCATGAGAAGAAGAAAATATTTGAAAGTATGTCGAAATATATACCCGGTTCCTGCAAAGAATCCAAGAGGGATCATGAGTTCAAAGCCATTGATGGACATGCTAAAAAGAAAAAAAAAATGTATTCATAAGTATGCATCATAAATTTGTGTATCTAAAAGGTATTATTATAAGTAACTTTTAACAGTTTTAAAGGTATTATTATAAGTAATTTTTAACAGTTGTGAAATGAATAAATATAGTATCTTTAAGTTTCAAGAAATAATAAATAAAATGTTTATAAAACTTAAAAAGAATAGGTACGGAATTTTATAACTTTTTAAAAGAATGAAACCAGTCATTAAAAAAACATCGTAAAATATAGAATATTGAATTGGATAACCATTTTTTGGTCGAAATAAAACCAAAAAGACGATGTAACAACGAACATGGAACCATGTCAGTAACTGGACAACATATAAAAAGACAATTTTATTTTCAAAGAAGAATAGATGATAAGTTGATAACTATGTTGTTGTGTTTATCTTTGAAAATTGATAAATAAAATTTACACGTAATATAATATTCAGTTTTTAATAATGGAGGTGGGTTTACCATATAGACAAAGCATCAACTACGATTTCTGCATTCTCCAAGTTTCCTGTCATCACTATCAATATTCTGTAGTACCAGTTCTCCAAACTGCATTTATTACAATGGTAGATGGGATAATATAAACGTCGGCTTTTGAAATAAATGGTGAATATTCAATATGATGTTACCTTGTCACTCTTTTAAAAAAATTATATTAGGGTTAATGTATGGTTTTTACTATAGTTATCAAAACTGCTCGCCTAAGGGAGGGGGTGGTTCACTAGTGATAGAATCTATCACTCACAAGCACCAATCAAGTTCCGCCATGTCATCAACCATATTTTCATCACTCACAACCTTTTTTAGTCGGGGTGGTCATCACTCACCACCACACCCAACAATTTCCCCCCAACCAACAACTACCCTCACAAAATAAAACAAAACGGCGTGATAAAAATAACGAAAATTTGATTTCGTTAATGTATAACGCGTTATAGCAAGCAGGCGGGGTGGGAACTATGGGTTTTCCACGCGTTATACTTTCTTCCGTGATAGAATAACGGAACCGCCCCGTTGACTCTAATGCATCTAGGCGTAATTTTCAGGCGAGGCGCAACCATACTGCCTTGTGTCGTCAAATGCACGCTTCTAGTAGGTTCCCGGCCAAAAAAGACTTTCCGGTGACTTTTCCGACCAGATTCATGCCGGTTTACAGCGAGCTTCTGCAAATCAATGCCAAAATCCGTATGTGGTACAGATTCGTGGTTGTGGTTGCACCACGGGAGAGTAGAAATATGAAGATGAGGAGAAAGAAGATGAAATATGAAAAATACGACTTTGACTTAAAAGCTTAAACTTAACTAGTTAAATGATTTTAATATCTAACTATATTAGTTCTATAACTATACTTGGAGAGTAATTTTATTAATTTTATATACCTAAAAGATATATTTATTATTATTTTCAATACATAATATATTTTATTTTTCATTTAAGTGCACTTTTTTTCTAGGGTTCTCGCTTTTTTGCGCCTAGATGCGCCTTAAGTGCGCTTAGCGCCTTTAAATACTATGGTTTTCACTTAAGATATCGAATCTTTAATTACGGTTTTGAGAAACGACAAACCAAACTGATAGAGTTGGACGAGCCATATGGACTAGTCAATTGTAGTAGTCTGGCGATTTAAACCGATTTTTTTACATACTCGTTATTTGTATTTACTAAATAAAAAATATATGTATCATGTTAAATGTAAATAAAAAAGTTTAAATGATTAGTTTGAAATGGGAAAAGACCAAAATAATCTAGTTGACCAAAAAGTCCTTAAAATAGTCATCAAATTTCAGCACGTCGTGAAAGTGCGACCTAAGTTAACGAAAGGTGATTTACTAAAATCATGAAGGGCCATTTTAGTAAATCTGCAATTCAACGAATATTTTGTTAATTTCTAGCTCAACATGACTCTATTGGTATTTTTCTCATTTATTTTCGTTTGCATAATTTAATCAATTTTAATTGTTTTCAAACGTGCCTAAACAAAATTCAAAGGTTTTTTCAGAAGCAAAAAAAAAAAAGAAATGCTTTGTGGTCATAAATTAGGAGTAGTTTGTAAGGCTCAAACTTTTAAGTTTTAACGGCAAGTTACCACAACATGACGCCGGAAGCTGCCGAGAGTTTGACAAACGACCACAATCCAGAAAAAGCTTCCATTGAAAACCCTCCCCAAGTTTCCGGGCAACCACCGAACACCACATAAGCAAACAACCCTATAACGATCAACCACCATGAAATATTCAATACAACAAGCGTCCCAATAAGTCCCATCCGAAACATGGTCACAACCAGCCAAGTCATCACCGAATGAGCCACCAACGCGGCCAGTGAAACCCATGCGATGACTGATGTTTTAAGTTGACTTTGAAGAAACCTTTGCAACGGCAACTGAAAGCATAGGCTGAAATGAACGGGTATCAGACTCATTGACACCACGCCTGAGAGCTCGGCTATGTCTGTGGGTTGTCCCAGCAGTTTTAGCACTGGTGTGGTGAATATGTATAAGGGTAAAAGTATTATACCACATACGAAAAGCACGATCCATGAGCGTTGTAGATACACCCCCAACATTTGATAGTTTTTGGCCCCGTACGCTTGGCCACATAGTGTCTCCAAAGCACTTGCCATCCCCAACTAGATGGATCACACAATAAAGTTAAACAAAATGCGTGCATTACAAGTGCATGATGCGCGTATGTGATGTGATTGATGCGCAGTTAACCAATATGTCAACAAATTAGATCAGGTATTGCAATAAGGCTAAACTTTAATAAACATATTTGACCATCTAGATGCAATTGTTTTGAGTATATGAACATATTAAACAATCGATTAAAACTTTCCAAGTTAAAATAACTTATATTTTAGTGTTTAAAACTATCCAAGTTAAAATATTATCTACATCACATGATCATTGGTGGATTCAGAAATTTTTTCCAAGGGGTTCCTTTTGGTAGATTTTTACTAATTCTCACTAATTTTTTCCTAAATCATCCAAGGTTTCCACTACTTTTTTCCAAACCGAGGGGGTTCCTAAGAACCCAGGAACCTCTTGGATCCGCCACTGCACATGATACAGTACATGTGACCGCGATTAGATACGTGATTTGGTTTGGTGTTGCACCTTATGCAGTATACCGGTATATGAACAAATTTGACCTTCTATTGTAATAGTTATGAGTTTTTCAATTCTGATTGAACAAATCTACCTATCAATTGAGCTTTGAGTTTGTGTATTTGGACAAGTTAAACCATCAATTGATCACAAGTATGACTAGAGAAGAAAGGAAATATGTTTATATCTAAAAACTTAAGTTAAAATATTATACGTAAATAATTTTTTTGGTATTTTATTGTCTCTATATATAGTGCATGGGCTTTTGGAATCAAAACGCATCATAGCGTTTATTGAAACCAAAATCTGAACAAATCAGGGAAAGGTTATGTACCAAGAGGCCAAAGTCGAAGCCCACGATGACATTTGTGGCGATGGAGACGGCAGCAAGTTCAAGATCGCCTAGATGTCCAGCGAAGGCTTGTGTGATGACGAACATGCAATAGGTAGCTACACGGCTGAAGATCGAGGGCCCAACTATGTGCCATAGCTTCTTGGACTCGATCAAGAATCGTTGGTGAAACGGAAGTTCGAGTTCTTGGTTTGTGGTTTTTGAAGATGGATGATCCAACAAGGGTACAAGTGATGATTCATCCACTCGAACACCACTGCCATTATTGGCCATTTTTGTTGGTTATCTTGCCTTTTGTTCTATTTTATTCTTTTAATTCTCTTTCACTTCTGTAATAGATATATATACCCGTGTGTGAGAGAGAGAATAATTAATATCCCGTAGGTAGGAACAAAGATTTTACTAGGGGTACGCTCATCACTCACCACCCATTTATCACTCACAACATCCAATCAAGTTTCGTCATGTCATCAATCATTATTTCATTACTCACAACCTTTTTTAGTGGAAATGTCCATCACTCACCACCACACCCAACAATTTCCCTCACATCAATTAATAAATAACGCGTCAAAAATTTAACGGAATTCAATGTGAAAGCGTGATGTTTATGCAGTGGCGGTGGTTTCTTTGATTTTATCACGCGTTAAATTTGGCCATCACGTACAAAAGAGCCGCCGCCACGGGTGGCCTTAAATGTGGTTGTTTGGTATGAGGTAAAGAAGGATGGAATGAAATAACTCATTCACCAGTTAATAGTTTCTATTGTGAAATCTTAGATTGATTTAGTGCTACCTAGATCCCCAGTTCTCTTGCTGAACAGTTTTTTAACTGTTATTATCTTTTCTCAAAATTGAATCCAGATTTTTGAATCCATATAGTTCAGAAATAATGAATTTTCATATGTTTTTATTTTTAATTCTCCAAATAAGGACTGAATGTAGATCCATGGGATAATGGTCCAAAATTGAAATGCAGCTTGTTTGTAATGAAGTTATGAGCAACGGAGGAGATCACTTTACACGACTTCCAAGAGAATCCTCAAAAATCCGAGGGCCGGGACGAGTAGAATAAATGTGCCCCTAAAATATATATATATATAGGTGAAGTATAGGGAGAATACTCATTTGAGTTGAAAAAACTCAAGAACTATGTAACATTTTTTTTATTTTTCTAAAAAAACAGGGAATGTTAAATACATATATTTGAACATTTTTATAAAAAATGTAAAAAACGCCCACTACTTTTTTTTTAAATGTTCAAAATCTGTATGTTGCATTTTTTGGACATATGATGTAACATGGAACGTTTAACATTTAAGAAAAACTAGTTAACACTTTTTTTTGTTTTTGTTTTTTTTACAAAAATGTTCAAATATATGTATGTTACATTCCTATTTATTTAGAGAAAAATAAAACATTACATTCTTGAGTTTTTTCAACTCAAATGGATTTTTATTTTATCATTCCCCTATATTAACCCCCCCCCCCCCCCCCCCCCCCGGGAGTCCTGACGTACTCCCACCCAGCCACCTCCTCCAAGCTGGTGTTATGTCTTGACCAAATAAACTGAAGCTTTCGATATAAACAATTGATTTCCATATGGTAACCAAACAAGACAATGAAATGGTAATAATCTATTTCTTTTTTTCCTCGTGGTTGCAATGGCGGTTGCCTATGGAGAAGAATTTGATGGCTTTAAAGGGAAATGAAAGAACTTGGGACTTGGCTCCGATGATTCTTGGAAGAGGCAGAGGGTAGAGAGTTTTTACCTGAAATGGTGAAAAAGGAAATAAGATGGACTCCCACCCTGCCACCTCCTCCCAGCCGGTGTTATGGCTTGACCAAATAAACTGAAGCATTGAATATAAACAATTGATTTCCATATGGTAACAAAATAAGACAATGAAAAGGTAATAATCTATTTCTTTTTTTCCTCGTGGTTGCGATGGTGGTTGCCTATGGGGAAGAATTTGGTGGCTTTAATGAAAGAACTTGAGACTTGGCTCCGATGATTCTTGGAAGAGGGTAGAGAGTTTTTACCTGAAATGGTGAAAAAGAAAATAAAATGTCCTCGCATGGGGGCACGTGATCGATAAAAACATGTAAAGTTTGATGACGTTACTAATGTGGATGAAAATGACAACTTTTTGAAACTCTAGGATAGAAAAGAAATTTAATGACTGAAAGTGATGAAAATTATCAACCAACCAGGAAAAAAAAAACAATTTACTCTTTTTTAATCATATTTGGTCCACTATTTATTTACTTATTTATTTATATTCTGGACCCATAAGATTTTTTGGCCCACAACAATTATTTTTATTGATATATATATATATAGGGAGGGGCTCATGCGAGAACCACCCTTATTGTGAGAACCTTGAGAACCAATGTGAACACAACCTAAAATAGCTAAAAAAACCTAAAAAAACCTAACCCCCCACCCCCAAAAAACCTAAACCCCCCCCCCCCCCCCAAAAAAAAAAAAAACCTAACCCCCCCTCCCCCCAAGCTAAATGCTAAAAAAAACCTAACCCCACCCCCCCCACACCCCCCAAAAACCTAAACCCCCCCCCCCCCCCCAAAGCTAAAATGCTAAAAACTAAACCCCCAAAAAACCTAAAAAAATCAAAAAAAAAATCTAAAAATTTTTTTTGAATTTTTTAATATTTGGCTTCGAAAAGTAGCGATTTTTTTATAAAAAATATTAAAAAATTCAAATTTTTTTTTTTTATTTTTAGGCATTTTTGGTGTGTTCACATTGGTTCTCGCGGTTCTCACAATAAGAGGTGGTTCTCGTATGATCTTCTCCCTATATATATATATATATATATATATAAACGTGATCAGACGAAAACGATGAGAACGGATCCTGGTCGAACATGTGACGGGGGCACTAAATGATATGCAGGGGTATGATTGTCGTTGTTCACGTTCCACTCCATAAATCGCGTTATAATTCTGTTTCAAATAAAACTCCAAAAATTTTGTATTAGCGGTTACCTCATTTCCAAGCTTTTGAGATCTATGGCGTCTAACGTGGATTTCGTTCTGCAAAGTAATATTCGATGACGTTTTTATATGTGTTCCAGCAAATCATGCAATACATATACAACAAATATGGCGTTTTGTTCTTTATGCGAGTTTCAACGTCGTTTTTTTTTTTCAAAGCAATATTTGACAATGCGTGTATGTTTCAATGGCATTCTTCATATATCCAACATTTGTCGTTTTCATTATTTGTTAACAAACAGTAAGAACTGATATTTGACTTTTTCATTATTAATGTTAATTGTCGTTTGGGATCTAATATATGCTTATTGTTTACGATCAATGGTGTTTCACACCTGGTTACGTATATCTGATTAGTTGTGAATATTGGCGTTAATTTGTAAACATCAGTTCTTACTATTTGTTAATTATTCAGCTTATGGCGTTTTCATTAACATGTTTTACACCTGATTAGTTTTGAATGTGTTGGAGTAATATTTGTAAACATCAGTTCTTACTATTTGTTAATCTGTAATCAATTTTGTTAATTATGACGTTTTCATTATCACGTTGTATTTGTTAATTATTCATATTGTTAATTATTCAACTTATGGCATTTTCATTAACACGTTTTATTTAATATTTGTTAATTCATCATATTGTTAATTAATCAACTAATGGTGTTTTCGTTATGGTGTTTTCATTATGGCATTTTCAATTATATGTTTATTAGGTCTTGTTTATTATTCAATTAATGGCATTTTCATCGATAATGTTATAAGGAGACAATTTCTATTTTAATGGCGTTTTTCTTAAATTGTTCTCACTGTGTTTTCTCAGACGAGGGTGTTTCTTCGAATGAAAGGTTTTGCCCCAAAACTGGTTTACCATTTATCATTCCTGACGTTAGTGAATAGATAAAGCCCAAAATGGACATGATATTCCCAAGCCTCGGTGGTTGTTATTCAATGTATGTTAGGTATGCTATGGCTTGTGGTTTTTCTGTCAGGAAAGGGACTAAAAAGATAAAAGCCAAAGGAGAAAAACATTTTAAGTATTACATGTGTACGAGATCTGGGTATATAAGGACAAGAAGGTTGATACGTTGGACCCGAATCTAAAGGAACGGTTTATGCAATCCAACTTTTCAAAGAGGACTGGTTGTGGATCACATTTATGTGTAATATTTGAGGCTAGATCATGGAAGGTCTATAAGTTTGTTGAGGAGCACAACCATGATTTTGTTGAACAGCCTGATAAGCATTTTCTTCCATCTGAACGACACCTCACTCAGCTCTAGAAGCATGTTATACATAGCATGTCTAAATTGAATTTGGGACCAGTTAAGGCGTTTAATGTTATGAAGACATGTTTTGGCGGTTTTGAAGACGTGGGTGCAAGTAAAATTGATTTTAAGAACTACAAGAGGCAAATTAACTTGTTTATAGGGGAATACGACGCTGAGATGGTTGTGAGACATTTGGATGAAAAAAACAGTCCCAGCCTTATTTCTCGTACGATTACTTCACAGATGAAGAGAATCGTTTGAAGGGACTTTTTTGGTGTGATGATCAATGCAAACGTAATAACCACGTGTTTGGTGATGTTATTTCGTTTGACGCCATGTATCGTTCCAACAAGTAATATTTATAATTCTATTTTTTTCTGTTTTTTGGCATTTTCACTGTTTACATGCATTGTCGTTTTGTTCTCGTTTCATTTTTTCAATAGCGTTTTCATATGCAGATACTCTATGGTGTTTGTGCCGTTCACTGGTATAGACAATCACCACTGCAATGTTACATTTGGTGTTGCATTATTGCCGTCAGAAACTACTGATACATATATATATGGTTGTTGAGAGTTTTTCTAAAAGCTGTTGGTTCTCAACCAAAAGTTGTTGTCACTAACCAAGATCCAGCAATGAAGAAGGCTATTTATGTTGTATTTGTTGAAACGAGGCATCGGTTATGCATGTGGCACATGATGCATAAACTTTCTCTAAAGGTTGATTTTCTTATTTTTTATGTTTAGCGTTTTAAGATATATAGCGTTTTTTCATTCATTACTATTTTTCATGTTAGTTTGTTGTTTCTAATGTATATATTTGTATGGCGTTTTCGTGTTATATATAGGTTGGTGTTAGGCTATGCAATTCCACCAATTTCAAAGAAAGTATTTGTGGTGTTGTGTGGATGGATATTCTTACACCCGAAGAGTTTGAATCAGGATGGGAAGAGGTTATTGGAGAGTTCAATTTAGATGATAATGACTGGCTTTCTGATATTTTCACATTTAGGGAATCTTGGATCCCTTCATACTATAGACTGGAGGAACTATCGGGCCTTATGCGTACGACATCGAGGTCGGAGAGGGAGAACCATTTTTTGGTCAAGTGTGCAATTCAAAATCTACTCTTGTTGAGTTCATGAATCATTACGAAACTGTAATAGAAGCACAACGTCACACACACCAGAAAAATAATCATGAATCTCGATACAAACGCCCCCAGTTGAAAAATAATTATAAAGTGTTGGAGGGCCAAGCTGATGACATATACACAAAAAAATATTTTTTGTGACGTTCAAACTGAGCTAATCGGGATTGGGGATTGCTTAAATCAACGTTATGAAGATTAACCGATGGACTTGTTAAGTTCTACATAAATGATTTATAGCAGTCTTGTACATCCTTATTCGAGGTAAACAATGAAATTTTTTGGGCATTTTTATTTTGGTGTTTTTTAATATGGTATTTATAATATTTTTAAATATGCATTTATATTTTGCATGGAGTTTTTGTGTTTGTTGTTTGATGGTGTTTTATACTGTAACACCTCGTAAATTCATGTCCAATATAATGAAGACACGTGTCATGAGCTTTAAACGTGTAAAGGGTTGAATATGAGGGACTAAAGTTGACAAACAAAGAAAGTATATGTGTAAAAGGATTCAAGGTGTCAACATTTGATAATTATACCTTCCGACAACCCAACACGATGTTTATAACCTTAAACGAATGAATTATGAAGCGCATGAAGCCATTTGTAGAAGAAAGTGAAAGTTTACAAATCGCAAGGGTTAAAAGTGTCAACATGTTTAATTTATATCTCTGAGTGACCTTTTAAAGAACCCGAAGCTTTGTAACGATTAATTATGCTCACTAGAATAACTGATAAAAATTTCACAAGATTTCAATATCGTATGAGAAAGATACGCTAACATTCGTAAGTACGGGGGTTAAAAGCGTCAACGTTGAAATTCAGGACTTATTCGGTGATCGTATAACTAACCGGGGACTTAACAAAGTTTGTTTATGTATTGGAGTCCTTAAAAGTCAAGTTTGGGGGTTGAAATGTAATAAAAATAAGTTAAAACAACTATAAAAAGGACCAGGGACCTAAAATGCAAATTCTGAAACTTGTTTAACCTGATCCGGGAGCCAAACCGGCCGTGTAAGACCTTGTCTGGGTCTTACGCGGGCCGCCCAAAACTGCCAGCGACAGAAAAAACTTGGCAGGTGCTAGTTTCAGCCTGTTAACCGACCTTTATGCATGGTATTCGAATTCCAGAAGCGTGGCCAACAGTTTTGCATGCCTAGGGACACTTGTTATGCATCAGGGATCATGCATATACTTCTTTGTCATGATCTTGATGAATTAAAACCCCTATATAAGAACTTCAAAGTTGAAACACTTGGTCTTGCATTCAAAAACCATTCCAACTTATTTTCTTGAGTCTCCTAGAGCTCAAGAGCTTTCCCTAAGGGTCATTAGTCGTGCATAGGACCTTTGTAAGGTTCCTTGACCTTTCTTAATTCAGTTTTATTAGTTTAATGGCCTAAAGTCAAACCCGTCGTAATTAAGGTTTGACTTAGTGATTAATCATTAATGGTCCAGTCAATTCTCGAATTGAAAGTAGCTTTGAGTTGGTAATTATATGGGTAATAAACCCTTAAAAGGGCACCCTCTGATTCCCACTCTAACTAGGTCAATTGTCGGGTCAAAGTTAATTATAAAAAGTCAACAGAAAGCAAATTTTCGCATAAACACATAATTAACAATGTAGAAGCTATGAAACCTGTTTTATCACTCATATAACTTGGTAATCAATGTAAGAACATGTCTAAACATGTTCAACCCGATAATTTTCAGTTTAAGCTCGGTTCGGAACCAAAAGTCGCAAAAGTAGACTTTTGCTTTGACTTTCAGTTCTGACCCAATGTAGCATATTTTAGAAATGCCTTAGAGCTCTAATAGGACCAGGTTATAGGTTAGTGTAACCCTCTAAGGTTATACAACTTGGTTCATTAGTTATTCGATTCATGTACATGTTTCCGTTATATGCCTAAATGTTGACCATAATGCCCTTTTAACCTTAAAAAGAGATTTTTGAAAATGTGAGAGGACAAAAACCTTTGTTGCTGATTTATAAACTTGTCCTAAAAATTTGACATCAGTTTGAGGTCTAGATTAGGAGTTATGCTCAATATCGTAATTAAGAAGCTTTTTATTAATTAAACTTCGTAATTAGCATAAATCCTATCTAAACCCAAATTTTGACACCAAACTTTTTACCCACTGATGTAATATAATATTTTGGGATTTTTGAAGATTTTTAATTATTTTTAAGCTGAGCATAACATAGGGTTCTTGCTATAATTCGGTAAATGTCGGTTATACCCTTTTCTTGAATAAAATGAGTTTTACATAATATTTTGACACCAAACTTTTTGCTACTGATTTTATATAATAAATAAAACATTTTGAACTTTATAAACTGATCAAAAACTCAGATTTCCTATTTAAACTCGAAAATCACTTAAAACCGACTTTTACGCGTTTTAAGCGCATAGTATGAGTTAAAACTATTTTTGGCATATGAAACTTAATACCTACTGATGTTTTAAGTAAATTTTTATAATTAAATAGTAAGCAAAAGTTTTGAACTCAGCATTCTAATTTTGACCTTTAAAGCTTATGTGAAATTACCAAAATGCCCCTACAGTGCATAGTTTGGTTATAAAGGATAAATTTCACATATATGCAATACCCTACTGTTATGACTTATAAAAATAAATATTTTTACTAGTTATATCAGACCTGAAACTCAGATAAATATTTAAACTCTTTTATAAGCTTTAAAATGACCAAAATACCCCTACGGGGCATAATTTGAGTTTAAATCCATTTTGGGCATAATGGAAGGTATCTTACTGATATCACAACATATTTACGGCATATTAACTTAGGAAACCTATTCATGACTCATTGGGTTACCCGTTACTCATTATTCGCGTTCGGTGCGGTTTATGTAACTAGTTTGCATAAATTAGCCGAAACGGGTCAAACCTTATCATTTTTATCTCAAAATCCAGAATGTGTTTAGTTTACCCATATTATACAAGTATACAAACTTGTTGGGTCTAAACCACACTCTAATCCGGTCATCGCTTAATCGTGCATTTTGAACCGTATATCTTCCTTTAAAACTAACCGGTCTAAGTTTAGACTTAATTAAGACCCGTTAGGAATCTAATAGGTTATTAAAACCTTCGTTCCAGATTAGGAGACCAGTAAAAGACACTTGCACTCGCTAATTGTGATACATACTTGCTCAGGTAAATACTTTTAACTTATTTTCCCTTATACGGGCCTGGGGTACGGTATATAAAATACCGCTTGGTCGGGCATTGAATTTTTAATCATATGAAGGTTAATTTATTAAGATAACCCGTTTAAATTGTTTTGTTTGCTTAAAGCCTTTGGGGGGTTAATGACCATGTCCCGGATATCCTTGGCATCATTCATTGAAATGGCCACGACCTAAGCACGGGGTGTAGGCATACACCTGCCAGTGCATATATATATATATATATATATATAAAGGTATAACCGACGGATTGAGAATAACTCGCCGCGGGATTATATCATGTGGTGTGTCTATTAATCTTTAACCCGGTATTCAGCCCGGGCTACTGAACGTATAACGAACATGTAATTCTTTTACAAGTTTATATATAAATAATTATCCCAAGTTATAAAAGATTATTTTGTGCCATGTGCATTCAAATCAATTTTCTTAAACATTTTCAAAATGAGTCGGTTAATTGTATTTACCAGTGTAAACTGACGTATTTTCCAAAAAGGCTAAGTGCAGGTACTACACGGAATAGGCTGACTACTCCTAGCATCAATAAAGAGTCTTGCAAGCTTAGATGTTTTAAATCTGTTGAACAATGATCTTTAGAACTTTGATCCGCCTGTGGATCCTTACAACCGTTTTATAATACACTTGATATTACTTTTTATTCGGTTTGTAATGATTTCATCTTTCGACTTCCGCTGTGTATTAAACTGTGATATTATAAATTGTCTATGATATCAACTACGTCACAATACTCCCCACCGGGCCCACCGGTAATACGTGGAAATATCAGGGTGTGACAGGTTGGTATCAGAGCCAACGTTGAGTGAATTAAACACTAGCCTTTTGTGTTTAATCTCAATGACACAGTTTGCACATTCCTCGACCTTCGAGTCTAGACAAAGAACTTAGGACTAATTCTGACTTATTTTGTTTTGTCCTTCATTGTTTCTTTTGTTGTTTCTGTTGTTTGTTTTGACAGTGCCTACAAGAATGCCGCCAAGAATGCGAGGAAGAGGTAGAGGCAAGGGGCCACTCATCGCCCCCAACGATCACGAGGCCGGGCTATCACACCGGCGAACTCCATCAGACTCTTTAAGCAAAAGTCCTCAGGAAAACTGGAGGACCTCTTTAGAACCCGCGAGGCGTTCAGTCTCGCTGAGCTCCTCACCTTCTTACCTAAATTCTTTCGGGCCTCAGTCGGAGAACGAGCCCCACAACTCACATCACTCTTTTATACCCCTTCAAAGCCCCAACTCACACCATTCTTTTAACGACCCAACACCCTACTTCCAAAGCCGGTTCAACCCGGCAAACCTAATTGATGAACCAATGGGTTATAACCCGTTGGGACCGGAAGACCATTTCTCAATGGACATGGAAGAGGATCCGGAACCAGCCAAGCCGCCAACCGGAATGCCTACTCACCCAATCGAGATTTCTGATGGGTCACCCTTTCGTGGATCACCTTATAGTGGTCCCGACAGCTACGAGGCGAGGTTTAACCAATACGACTGGGTGTTTACTCCCAGTTACCACTCATCACAGCAGCAGCAGCAGGATCCCTTAGAGGATTCGCGTTTTGTAGTGGTTACTCCACCGCCACCGCCACCACCACCAGTGCAGCAACCGCCTCTGGAGCCACCGAGGCGTAGAAGATCAACCGCACGGATGTCCGTGCGAGGGGGAGTCCGTATCAGCTCCCCTCAGCATTCAAGTGGCAGTCATTACCCACCACTATACGAAGACCCACAAATGGGTGGGCCTTCGAACCCTATTTCTGAGGTGGAGTCTGCGCCAGTCGCACCGCCACCGGTGGTGTTAGTGCATAGAATGTCTGTTGACTTCGTCTGCATTACGTCTTAGGTCAAGATAGGTCAACATAGGTTTTAGATAGTCAAAATTAGATCATATGTTGATAGGTCCGTTTATATGTCAGATAGGTCCGTATATACTAACCTATGTTGATAGGTCCGCTTATTTGTCAATGTAGTAGGTCCGCTTATATGGACATTGTCCATAAAAGCGAACCATAAGCTAATAGGTCCGCTTATACGGACGTCCATATAAGCGAACCTCTCCACACTATAAATAGTCTGATCTGGTGTATGTTGAAGCGGACCTGGATCATTAGCTTGGTAAAGGAACTCTGTCAAATTGAATTCAGAAAGCTAATAAAGAGAAGAAATTGAATGAAACAGCTGTTGTAACTTTGCGTGCATTGTTTCCGCCTTTACACGTAAAGATGAACTGCCTTGACTGACTTTTCGAGGTCGTAGAACGGTCCAACAAGTGGTATCAGAGCAATCATAATTTGGTGAAACAGATATTGTCGGCCAACAAGAACAAATCATTTGTTAAATCAAAAGAACAAAGGCCCAATCACGTTTGAGATCAATAATAGTTGTCTGTTGTATGATTTGTTTGGTTCATATTGCACCGCCCCATTAATATAAGTGGCCCAATCACAGCCCAATCACATGTGAATACATTGAGTTGAAATGGTCGGCTAGTTATTGTCGGTATAAGGGCTAGTTGTTTGAACATTAATAGTTGATTTGAATACATGTGAATACATTGATTTGTTTGTCAGTTTAGTGGACTTGCAATAGGCTTTTAAAACATATCAAAGTTGTCCTCGGCCCAAGTGAGTCATAGTTGCAGCCCATATAAAGAAGTTTACGGCTCAATCAGTGAAGGCCCAGTTCATCTTTTGTCCGTATCTTGTGAATTGTTTTTGTTCAGGTTCATTCATTAAGTGTTCTCACGTCATCAACATTGAAACAAATCCGTGAATCTTCGACACAGGTCTTAGATTGATTTCATCATACATATATTGTTACGTATTCAGTCTGTTCGAATTGATCATTTGTTTGTTTGTTTGAAGGAACGTACAAGATGGCAAATTCCGAACCTATTCCTTGGAAAGATAACCGCACTGAAGAGCAGAAGTATAGATACAGAAAAATAATTGCTGAAAACAAAATCATTAGAATTTCTCGTATCTATCTGGAAGCAAGGAGAGCAAATAGATGGGATCCAGACAAAGAGTGTTATCTTGATGAGTATGGAAATATTGCGATCGATGATAGTACGCTTGATATTGAAGCCATAATCCAGCAGTATAAAGAAGAGGATGATTATTGGCAAAAGAAATGATGGGGAGATGAAGAAGAGAAAAAGAAAAAGAAAGAGTTAATAGATGAAATAGAAAGAAACTCAGAAAATATGAGTTTGGATGAATTTCTTGAATTAATCAAAAAGATTAAAGAAGGAATGACAAAGAATGAAGAATCAAAGAAGGATGAAACTTCAAAAGGTGAAGTTGTGTGCTCAAAATGCGAAAAATCCAAAGCAGAAAATTTCAATCTCTTGAAAGATGTGGAGAATTTGACAGTGGAAATCAAAAGTTTGAAGGATGAGAAAGAATCTGATAATAAACAAATTCTTGAAATGAGAGAAAATTGTGAGAAATTGACGTCTGAAAATGTCAAACTGTTGAGTAGTTTGGACAGTTTGACATTGGAAATTAACAATTTGAAAGAAAAAGAAAAAGATTTTGGAAAAATTAAAATTGAAAATGAAAACGTTTTTTGGATAAAATTGGAAAATGAAGCGTTAAAAGAAAAAGAAAAAGATTTTCAAAATCAAATCAAGATTTTAGAAGATGAGAGAGATATTTTTGGTAAAGATAATCTTGAAAAACAAATTGAAATCAGTTCTCATCTTGCTAAAATCATTCAGTTTGAAAAAGAAGCTGAAAAAGCTCGGATTAAAATCAAAGAGCTTGAGAATAAATTGAAAGGTTTTGTGACTTCGGCACCATATGAGTGTCCAAAACCGATCAATTCTGTTCCAATAAGTGACAATGTCACAAATTTTGATAAAATCAAAATTGAAAATTGTGATGAAATATCTGATGATGAAAAAGAAAAGAAAAGAAAAATATTTTTAGATTTACAAGAAAAATTTAAAAATACTGTTTTGCAATCTACTGAAACAGGTGAATGTTCTAAACAAAAACCTGTTAAGAAGAGTGTAGAACAGAAACAAAAAGATAAAAATTTGAAAAATCCTAAAAATGAAAATAAAAGCTCATCAGATAAGTCATCCAATCATTATCAAAAATCACAAAAATTTAAAAATGAAAACTCACAAAATGTTGGTAATAAGTGGTGCAGGTTTGACCACAGTGCTTCAAAGCCAAAACCAATTTTTAAGAAGAATGATGATCACCACAAAGCCAGACAATGTTATGATCTAAGCATATGGTGTGAAAGTGGTGAATGGTACGATAACAGAGTGTGCTACACCTGTGGTGTGAGAGGACACATTGCTGTTAACTGCCAGAATTGGAGTTATGAGACAAGAAGATGCTATAATTATCAAATCAGAGGACATATTGCTAAAGATTGCCCAAGGAGATCAATGGGAAGATCGAGGGTTGAATCTCAAAGAATGGCAAAGAAACCAGTCAACGTCAAGCCCCGTGAACAGAAGGTTCTAAAACCTAAAGTTCAGGATCAAACAATTCAAGAAAAGAAAGTTAAACTTTCACAGGGGCAGAAAGACAGACTGCGAAAGAAAAGGAAGAAGGCGAGAGAGTATCTCGAGAAAATTTTGTCTTCGGGTTCACCGGACAGATTGAATAAAAGTTCTGATGAATCAATTCACTCGACTGCAAAGCCAAGTAAATTGAATTCTTCAGATGCAAATCTGAGGACAAAAGAGAAAAAGGAGAAAAAGAAAATGGTCGGCGATGAATCTGATGTGTTAAAGTCAGACAAGCCACCATCAGGCAATGAATCTGACAGGTCAAAGTCAGACAAGCCATGTGCAGGCAATGATTCTGGTTTGTCAAAACCAGAAGAGCCATTTGTTGAGGTAAAAACTGTCAAACCCAAGGCTGGTCAGGCTTGGGTGAATCTTTTCAAATAGAAAAACCTGACTTGCCAGAGTTCCCAGGTTGGTAAGCGTGGAACATGAATCGGCACATTTCTTGAGAAATTTCACTCTGGTGAATTTTCGCCTTACATGTGGTAAATCAGGGACATTAAGTTGTACTTGATTTCCTACAAGTGTTTGTGTTGATAGAATCTTGAACTGTTAAATCTTTCAAAATGGATAAAGGGTAACAATGTGATGAAACCCCGAATTTGTGAAAAGACAAACAAAACTAATTTTTCGGAAAAACCATTTTGATTAAAACAAACTTAAGTGTTTTGAAATCATAATGGGAAAATAGTTTGTTGTCAGGGGGAGTTCTGATTGTTTATGCCAAGTGGATGGCGAATTGAAGTGATTTGATATCGGTTTGTCAAGTTTCTTGTATAGTTTGGTTTCAAATTTTCCCAGAAAATCAAAATTGAAACATATTTTGATTTTAGGAGGAGAAAAATTTTAAAAAAATTAGAAAATTTGAAAATGTCAAAAACATTGAAAAAGCAAAAAATGAGTTTTGGTGTATAAAAGAGGAAATGATAGTACATCAGTAGACGAGCACAGCATGCTAAAGATATGAAATGTCAAATGTGATAAACGGTCTCACTGATGATGTGTCAGTAGGTTTTTGCACATTTAGTAGATTGTGACGAGATATAAACCTAAATTTCAAACTTGCTTATATCGTGGGTAACATCTCTCGGATATATGGGTAACCCCCGAAATCTTGTTTGAAAGATTCCTTTTTCTGATATACTAGGTTTTTATACTCAGTGATATCTGGGGTATTATTCCGGGACTTCTGCTGAACGGTAGTTCTGACCTAGTCCTCGAATAATACTTTCTGCAAATGCTTGAAATATAGCATCACCCTCAGCATAAATGATAAGACAATAAAATTGCTTAGCAATGTTGTTGTAAAAAAGATCCTCTAAAGGGGACACACTCAAAAGTTGAGTCATGATCTCTCTGCTGAACGGTAGTTCTGACCTGAGCTCGCATGATTCTTCATAATTTATTAACCCCTTACAGATATCATTTGTGTTATAATTGCCTGTAAGACTGAATATTGGGATCTGGATACGGGAGTATATTCTGAGGTGGGACACGCGATTAAGTCTAAGTATCTAAGACATTAAACTCATATCTCGAAGCAGTTGAAATGTGTGTGAAAATTTAAGTGGATCAGTATACTGACAATCTAAGTGAATCGTTTAGAACTTAACATGTTTAAAGCTTAACGGTGCTAGTGATTTGTCTCACAAACTGATATGATCCTCTTACACAAACTCACAAAAATATTGTTTTTATATATTTGTTTACTGCATTTCTTTAAACTCAAAATTCAAAAAGATTTTCGACAACTGATGTTGAAGAGCTGATATTCAAAATTCCAAGTGCTAAACTTGATGAACTAGAGAGTTGGGAGAATATATTTAAAACTTTGAATGTTATATAAAAATGTTTTGAAAGATTGTGTGTTTAGTTAACCAACGTCATTCATTTGAACTTGATGTAACTAGTATGTTTGTTGAATAAATGATGTCTACCAGTAAGTTTATTAAATTCAACTGTTATAATTTGTGAAACTTATTTTGTTGTAAAGGATGTGCAGGGTAACAAGTTTTGGATTTCATTATTCCCACGGAAGCTAAATGTTAAAGCTTGAACCAGATACCTCAGATTCTAGCATATCGAGAGGGGGAGTCTGTGAAAGGGGGAGTATGGATCAACAGTCAAAGGGAAGATGGAAGTTAGATTCAGGTTGTGATTCTAAACCTGTGAAGAATGCTTATGATGTGAAGACAGAGAGTTGGAGAAAAGACCAAGATTGAAGACTCAGGAGCTGAAGACTTCGTCAACATCCAAGGGGGAGTCTGTTAGTGCATAGAATGTCTGTTGACTTCGTCTGCATTACGTCTTAGGTCAAGATAGGTCAACATAGGTTTTAGATAGTCAAAATTAGATCATATGTTGATAGGTCCGTTTATATGTCAGATAGGTCCGTATATACTAACCTATGTTGATAGGTCCGCTTATTTGTCAATGTAGTAGGTCCGCTTATATGGACATTATCCATAAAAGCGAACCATAAGCTAATAGGTCCGCTTATACGGACGTCCATATAAGCGAACCTCTCCACACTATAAATAGTCTGATCTGGTGTATGTTGAAGCGGACCTGGATCATTAGCTTGGTAAAGGAACTCTGTCAAATTGAATTCAGAAAGCTAATAAAGAGAAGAAATTGAATGAAACAGCTGTTGTAACTTTGCGTGCATTGTTTCCGCCTTTACACGTAAAGATGAACTGCCTTGACTGACTTTTCGAGGTCGTAGAACGGTCCAACAGGTGGGTTATGGTAACCGAATCCCTACATACGCCGGTGTAGCGGCGTATAACCCTTTTGAGCAGCCAGCCCATACTAACTACAACTACGCCGAAGTTGACCCATACCTTGCAGCAGCAAACTACAATGCTCTTCATCCCGAGGGGCCCTTTAGAGTCCCATATCAGGCTGGGTATCCACCCTATGGGTACCAATACCCGCCACCTCCTCAACCTCTGTAGCATCAGCAGCCGTCGCAGCCGCCACTATTATCGCCACCGCAGCAACAGGAGATTCTACAAAGGTTGAGCCAGGTGGAACAAGAGGTTCGGGAGGAGCTTAGAAACAACCGGGGATTTCTCAAGGGTTTGGCACGCTTAATCAAAGGGAAAAGCAAAAAGGATCATTGAGATTCTTTGTTTATTTGTTTATTTGTATTTCTTTAATGTTCAATCAAGTCCCTGCGTGGACATCTGTTTCTATAATCAGTCCCTGCGAGGACTTGTATTTCCAGTTAGCCCCTGCGTGGGCATGTCATTTCTGTTCAGCCCCTGCATGGGCAGGTTATTTCTGTTAAGTCCCGTTTAGGGCAAAATGTACTCTCTTTTTTTAATTTAGTGGCATGTTATCATTTAAATTTTATTTTGTCATTATATGCATAAATGTAATATGTATGAAATAAATAAATAAATCCAAAATATATCATTCCTTTTTAAAATAATCTGCCTATTATTAAATAAGATTCTTAAAAGGTATAACCTAGCCTGCATGTCATTATAGACCTGGCCATAATGGTAAAACCTGTTTAAAAAGATTCAAATCTTTGTTAACATCTGAAAACATGTTAACATTCCTGGCTAACGTGATTCGTAAAAATCACACGTGTCATCCTTATATTGGATTATTCCAATTCCTTCTTTATTATTAAACATCCATTTGTGATGTAATGCCTACGGGCCATAATTATTGTCATATAAGACAAAAGACAGTTGTAGCCTATAACTCCCTGTCAAGAAAGGTAATGAACTATGATTCAAGCCTTAGTACCTCGATCCTATAAGATCTTGACTTAAAATTTGAATATGTCCATGTGACTTGGCCTTTTGTGCCATTATTATATTTAATTATAACTAAGGGTTATTAATGAAAAATCCTGAATGAAATACTTAATAAATTAACCAATATGGTTCTTTAATACCATGGTTAATAAGTTAATAAGATGACAAATCTATTATAAACCTCTAAGAAATCATTTTCATCATTTTATGTAGAAATCAAGCTACATGGCAGAATCTGAAGAAGTCAACAGTCATCCAAGGGAGAATCATGATACTGCTAGGATCAACGTAACTGGTGCGGAACTTCAAGCATTGATTGATAATGCTGTTACCAAGGCCATAGATAGGCAGTTTAATGAGTCAAGTGGTACTTGAAGCAAGACCTCATCTGTACCCCATTCTAAACCTAAGACTCACTCTGAGGCTCATAGTAAGACACCTCCTAAACATAATGGATCAAGGAGAGATGACGATCATCACTCCTCAAATCAGCATAGTGTTTCGTCGAAGAAGATTGAGCTTAAACGAGAACCACGTGGTAAGTCCTGTACATATAAGTATTTCATCTTCTGCAAGCCTAGAGACTTCACAGGGGAGAAAGGAGCCGTCGATTGTATGACCTGGCTCGATGAAATGGACACTGTGGTTGATATCAGTGGTTGTGTGGATAGGGACGTTGTGAAGTTTGTATCTCAATCATTCAAAGGAGAAGCGCTAGCTTGGTGGAGGTCTCTGATCCAAGCTACTGGAAAAGTCCACTTGTATGGCATGTCTTGGGAGCAGTTCGTTACTCTCATCAAGGAAAATTACTACCCTCAACACGAGCTTGAGAAGATCGAGACCGAGTTCCTGACATTGGTTATGAAGAATTTAGACTGTCAGGAGTACCTTACGAGTTTTAATACCATGTCTCGATTGGTTCCATATTTGGTGACACGGGAACCAAAACGGATAGTCCGTTTCATTGGGGGTTTAGCCCCAGAGATCAAAGCCAGTGTGAAGGCATCTCGACCGACTACCTTTAGATCTGTAGCCGATCTGGCACTATCGCTTACCCTTGATGCGGTCAGGCAGTGATCGCTGAGAAATTCTGATATAGTGAAGAGAAAACGTAAGGATGAAAACTCACACCGTTCAGGCAAGAAGCACAAAGGGAACTTTGATCACAAGAAGAGTTCCGGGATTAGAAAGGATGATCAGCAGTCGGGCGAGAAGCCGAAATGCAAAATCTGTAAGAAGCGCCATTTAGGGAGGTGCAGATACGAGTCAAAATCCCAATCACAGCCAAGGGTTTGTGGGATTTGTAAGTCAAGTGAGCACAAGACGATAGAGTGCAAGAAGATAAAGGATGTAACGTGATATAACTGTAACGAGAAGGGGCACATCAAGTCCAACTGCCCTAAGTATGCCAAAAAGCCTGAAGAAGCCAAAAAGACTAATGCTAGGGTCTTTCGAATGGATGCACGGGAAGCAGTTCAGGATGATAATGTGATAACAGGTACCTTGCTTATAAATGATGTTTATGCAAGGGTGTTATTTGATTCGGGTGCGGATAAGTCATTTGTAGATAATAAGTTTTGTAAGTTGTTGAATTTACCTGTTAAAACCCTAAGCATGAAATACGAAGTAGAGTTGGCCGATAGTACCTTAGAAACAGCCTCAACTGTGCTAGATGGATGCTTTATATCCATTAGGAACCACTCTTTTCCGTTATCCTTACTTCCTTTGAAATTAGCTGGTTTCGACATAGTAATAGGCATGGATTGGTTATCTCATAACCAAGCCCAGATTGTTTGTGACAAGAAACAAGTAGTGATTAAGACTCTGTATGGTGAGCCACTTACCATACAAGGAGATACTCAATATGGGTTGCCTAAGCAAGTGTCTGTGCTTAAGGCATCAAGGTGTATGAAGAAAGGTTGTGTCATTTATATGGCACAAGTGACTATTGATGAGCCAAAACCCAAGATTGAAGACATCCCTATCATTTCTGAATACCCTGATGTATTTCCTGAAGAACTACCTGGTTTACCCCCAGATAGGCAAGTGGAGTTTAGAATTGACATTATACCTGGAGCAGCACCTGTTGCAAGAGAACCTTACCGTTTAGCCCCAACTGAGATGAAGGAGTTAAGAACCCAACTGGATGATTTTTTGGCAAAGGGATTTATTAGACCTAGCTCATCTCCTTGGGGAGCACCTATTCTGTTTGTTAAGAAGAAAGATGGATCAATGCGGTTGTGCATTGATTATCGTGAGCTAAACAAGGTTACAATCAAGAACAGATATCCATTGCCCAGGATCGACGATCTGTTCGATCAACTGCAAGGGGCAAGTTACTTCTCCAAAATCGATTTAAGGCCAGGCTATCATCAGCTGAAGGTTAGAGATGAAGATGTGCACAAGACTGCATTTAGAAGTCGCTATGGTCACTACGAGTTCTTGGTGATACCTTTTGGGCTCACTAATGCACCAGCAGCATTCATGGACCTCATGAATCGCGTTTGCAAACCCTATTTGGACAAGTTTGTCATTGTCTTCATTGATGACATTCTTATTTATTCAAGGAATCAAGCTGACCATGAGAAGCACCTTCGTTGTATTCTTAAACTTCTTCAGCATGAAAAGCTCTACGCCAAGTTTTCAAAGTGTGAATTTTGGCTTCGTGAAGTCCAATTCCTTGGACATATGGTTAGTGAGCGTGAAATCCAGGTAGATCCCGCTAAGATTGAGGCTATCATGAATTGGCAAGAGCCGAAGACGCCCACAGAGATTCGCAGCTTCTTAGGTATGGCAAGATATTACAGGCATTTTATTGAAAGTTTCTCAAGAATTGCTGCACCCATAACTTCGTTGACTAGAAAGAATATTAAGTTTGATTGGGGTCCTAAGCAACAAGAATCCTTCGATATTCTTAAACAGAAGTTAAGCAATGCTCCTGTGTTGACATTGCCTGAAGGGATTGAAGAATTTGTGGTTTACTACGATGCATCGCACACTGGCATGGGATGTGTGCTAATGCAGAAAGGTAAAGTTATTGCATACGCTTCCCGACAATTAAAAGTGCACGAGAAGAATTACACCACCCACGATTTGGAGTTGGGTGCCGTTGTGTTTGCACTGAAACTTTGGAGGCATTATTTATATGGTACCAAGTGTGTGATCTATTCTGATCACAAGAGCCTTCAGCATCTGTTTAATCAGAAGGATCTGAACATGAGGCAGCGTCGATGGATGGAGACTTTAAATGATTATGATTGTGAAATCCGATACCATCCAGGCAAGGCGAATGTGGTCGCCGATGCCTTAACTAGGAAAGAAAGGGTGAAGCCCATAAGAATCAATGCCAAGAGCATTGAATTAAAGAACAGTTTAAATGAAAGATTGTTAGCCGCTTAGAAGGAAGCCGTATTAGAAGCTAACTATCCAAATGAAAAGTTGGGAGTAACTGCTCATCCCTATGATGGATTTATTTGGTCATGTTTTATCTCTAACGGATCACATTGTAAGAGTTCACTAAATATCTAGACTTGATGTGACTAAAGTCTTTTTTATATTGTTGTAAGAATATAGCTCTGGTAATCATATTTAGTGCAATGATTATTTACAAATTTGTTTTAACAGAACTAGAGAAGAGGTTTTGGGGTCAACCCAGCATTGATTTTTTTGACCCGCTACTGAACTCGCTTCCTCTGTTACGATAAATATAATATAATTTTTATGGTTCATGCTTTTTTTTAATTCTACTTATCTTATTTTCCCCTATAGGATGAAGTACCTCCATTAAGACATTAAGGCAACATAAAAACATTGTCGCACTACAGATACTGTGTTTTGCTTGGGGACTAGCATAATTATTAGAATTTCTAACTTAATATTTAATTTATATAAAGTTTGCAGATGGCCCATGCATGGCCCATGCATGCAACCTCCCTTCAAAGTCCATTCGCTATGGAGGAAATATGGTAATCATCAACCGTCAAGTATTTTATGTTACCATCTTTTTTTATACATCAAAGGTTCAAGATTCTGATTTTATCCTCACTCTGTATCCTATTTGTTTCATAAATTTTTTATTGTTGACAATTAGCTTGCGGGCGTTAATGATTTTTTTATCTTTATAGAAAACTTCAAAAGACAATAGAGCAAGTTTGGCCAAGTATGGTTTGGTTGACAAGGCACGTGTGGTTTGGTTAACAAGGCAACATTTGTTTTAGTCAAGAATTATACAAGAAGTGTTTTCCCCTTATGGGGAGATCATCAATTCAGATTATAAATGATTGTGAGACTGGTGGATCCATAGGAATTGGATCTGTTATATTCAAGGACTAGGAGTTGTTGAGAGGTGCGACTGAAAATATGAACGTTTGATAAATTACCTGGTAAATGGTTTGTTACCTCAAGATCTTATGATAACATCAATAAATTACCAGGTAAATGGCAAATTCAAATTTAAATCTGAAGATAATGAATATGGGGTTTGGATGTCTATTTCTCCTCCGTTCATTAATTACATGTTTGTGGCAGGCTGCAGGTATTGTTTCATCCAGCATTCAACCTCTTTAGAATACAAATATATTTCTGAGTAGAAACTCTGATTACTGTTTTTGGTATCTCATCATGCCATTACATTCTCATATTCATTTTTGATTAATGAACCATGCTTAAATGTATCAGAACTATATTGGAGAAGTTCTTAGTGCTGAAGAGAAGATTCTTGGTGCTCAATATCATATCAGGTGATAAAACACAATAAAGCTTTGGTGATAAAACATAAGAAACAAAGAACCTTTATCAGGGTTTGTAGCTTTATTATTATTATTATTATTATTATTATTATTATTATTATTATTATTATTTTTATTATTATTATTATTATTATTATTATTATTTGTGCTCAGTTGTGACCATCAAACGTTAATATTGCATATAACATGCCTTATCGTCTAAATGCAGTTTATTATATAACAAACACATTAAATAATGTGACGTTTAGACATGGTTTTCTGTTGACACTCCCCTTAAACAATGTCTCTTTCAAGCCCGATGACACTCCCCTCAAACTTGCTGATTACTTTAACATTGAAGGCGTTTTTCATGTTGGAAGCATATCTAATAGACCAACTGGTGGCGGTCTTTATGAAGATATGTCGGTTATGGGGGTTGATTTCAGAGCTTATGTTGAAATTGTCTTCGAGAACCCATCCGATATTGTTCTCAGTTATCACATTGATGGCTACCAGTTCTTCGTTGTCGGGTCAGTACATGTTATTGTGTTTTTAAGTAGCAGATAATCGATTGTTTGATTTAGTTTAATGTGATTTTATTTATGTAATACATAATGGTTGGCGAACAATGGACCCAAGCTAGCAGGAACGGTTACAACCTTCGAGACGGTGTTTTGGTACTCAACTCATATTACTTACATTTTTAATTTGTAACATTTGTATATCACCATTCGTCTCATAATAACGATTCTATAGGCCAAGGTTGAAAAAGATCTTAGAGCTGAAGAAACCAATGAACAAAGAAGCACAGGCTTACCGAAATCGAAACGTCAATGCTCGAGAATCCTGAAGGCAATATTAAACACTTAAAAGAAATGCTGCAAATCTGCAAAAATGGAGATCGTTACATATTAGATCTTGGTCTAAAGTTTTTACTAGCTGTCCTCAAGGATATCATCCCTGGGTATATTATATTAATATTTAATCATGTAAATACTATTTTCATACATGTATGTTATTTAACTGTATATTGTTTATCGTTAGGATAATACAACCATGATATATTGTTTGACATCTATTTTCTTTCCTTGAATTTAACTATTTTCAAGGATATCATCCCTGGGTATATTAATATGAATTTAAATAAGAATTTAGATATTGAATTTATGTAAACTTGATGTAAATCAAAAGATGAAAACCATGACCTTTCGTTGATCCATTAAAGTTTTACTGGTATGTACCAGGTTTTTGGAGAGGGAAGTGATCACTTTGTTCGGTTTTGGGTTTGTACCGGTTAGGATCGTGTATTGGGACATGTTTTAACCCTTAGACGTGATGTAAGACCCGTCTCATTTTAAACACAATTATAATATTAAGTACACATTTTATGTGTAAATGCGACTTTACAAAAAATTTTATAAAGTTAACATCCATACTAGTTTAAAACATTCAAAATGTAGCACCAAGTGTTTACATGTTTCACAATTAACTAAACAAAATGATATCATTGCGGAAGCTTCAAAAGACTTGTGTTCGGTTCTTGAAAATTACTTGATCTTCATCCGGGAGATCACTACGATCACCTAAATTCAAAACCAACATAAAAGTTAGTTTTGATAGTTAAATAACAAGTTTAAACAAGTCCGGAATACAAAACAAACAAAATCAATAATATTGCCAACTCTGAAGCCTGTCGCGGGCCACGACAGGTTTGGCCTTAGCCTTTCGCGGGCCGCCACAGCCTGTGGCGGGGCGCAAGTGCGCGACAGTCTTTGACTTCTTCGTCGCGGGGCGCGACACTCACTTTTTAACAGAAAGTTTATTTGGTTGAGCTGTAAATGCCCAGCTACGATTTTTGACCCAAAATCAACTTCTAAACGTCATAACTTTCATTCTACATATCCGTTTCGCATGATTCTTTGTCCCACGTATCCGTAATTTAATTACGGACTCGTTCATCATCATTATTCGCATCGAAACTCGGTTTATAAGCAAATGGCATATAAATGCCTTTTTCGATTATTCGACCCGTTTGTTTTGGAAGTTACATTACATGTTTACTATCAATAAATACTTCTAGACATTGTTACCCATTCCCGGGCTATGAGCCATTAGCGTTTCGCTCCCACCACATGGTTTGTGTATGCATTAACATTATGCTTGATATCAACGATTCAAGCATGCTTTTTATTTAACAACTTCGACAAAATCATTTTAGTTACCTTTGTCCCATAACCAAGGGCTCATTTACATCAGATTTTGCGTGTCCATTTATTGGCTTACGCTTTTATAATACTCATTCATAATGTGACATTCAAGTCACTTTTAACACAACCGTTTTAAAACATAATTTTGACCCATTTGTTTGTCAAGTGAAGACCATCACTTCAACAACAAAAGAAACTACTATGTTGACCCGTTTTGTTTGTCTAGTATTCTTCGTCACTTCAACGACATACCAAATTCACATATAATGCTAATTCAAAGTCAACTAAACTACGATCAATGTTTAAGCATAATGTAACGAAACCATGGTTACGCACCTTTAGAGCTTTCCTTTCAAGCGCGTGTCCGCTCCGGCTTGTCCACTTGAAGACTCGGTTCCTTTACCTATAGAGTTCGATCAACAACTAGTTTAGAACTCTAATCATATCATATAACGCATAATTTGCCACATCATTCGAATATGCGTTTTTATTCAGAATTTCAACATTTAGCTTTCTTTTAGGAATTTCAACAAACACCTAAAGGGCATAATCCTACGAAATCAACAATCAAGTTTCATGACTAGTTCTTTAGCCAATTTTAAACATCTTTCGCAAGTTCATAAGTTTAGTTTTCACATCAACATTCTAGATTTACTTCACGGAGCTCAAATAACACTAGTTTGATAATCATAATTTTAGTGTTCATCATATTTCTACAAAACCCATTTAACACATATATGTATGGTTATGAATTTCATAATTTGAACACCAATTCCACAAGCTATTGACTAGGGTTTACTCCTAGACATGATTTCATTCCTATTTTCATCCAAACATCCATCATTTAAGCTAAATTTTTCGGATTGCATGTGTTCATCTAAAGTTTGAGATGGAACCAAATAGTGAAATTTGGCATACCTTGTGATCCCTTCACTGAGGTGATCACTAATTTGTGCTTGTATTTCGATTTTGGTTTGATTTGCCCTTCCAATTGATTGATTTTGTGCTTGTTAGGGTTTAAGCTCAAGAACCCTTGGCTCCTGTGGATATCTCGACCAGAACACACACTGAAGTGTGTGTTTTGGTGTTTGGTTTTTTTTTTAATTAAAAATCATTTTGCCTTTTATCAACTTTAGTCCCTTAACTTTACCCAAGTTTTTATGAAGGGTTTTTAACCAAGTTTCCTTATTACTACAAGACTTATAATTCACTAGGTTATTTATTTCCTAGTTATTTTATCTTGTTCATAACCGACATTAAATTTATAATATACAATTTATATTTTTGTGGAATTACAAGTCCACCCCCCTTAAAAAGGGTTTCGTCCGCAAAACCAGAATACGTACCAAATAATGTAGGGTAGGGACGTCTCATCTCCTCTTCGGACTCCCATGTAGTATCTGAACCTTTTCTATGCTCACATTTGACCTTCACTTGGTCAATTTCCTTGTTTCGTAAGCTCTTAACCTTTCGATCCAGAATTTCAATCAGCTTTACCTCATAATTAAGACTGTTATCCACTTTGATGTCGTCGTAGTGGATATAAGCCGTTTCTTCGGCTAGACATTTCCGGAGATGTGATACATGGAACGTACTATGTATTCCACTGAGTTCCTCCAGCAGTTCAAGGCGATATGCAAACTTTTTTTACCAACCCGTTCAACGGCCTAATAAAGCTTGGGCTTAACTTTCCCCTTTTCTTGAACCGGATAATCCCCTTCCACGGAGATACTTTAAGCATAACCTTGTCGCCAACCTGAAACTCGATCGGTCTTCGTCTTTTATCCACATACGACTTCTATCTATCTTGAGCTGCTTTCAAATGTGCCTGAACCCTATCAATTTTCTCATTAGTGGCTCGAACTATGTCTTTATGGGAGAGTTCACGTGGACCCACTGTTGGACCGTTTTAAAAGTCAGTCAAGGACGTTCATCTTCACGTATAAAGGCGGAATCAGTACACGCAATGTAACAACAGCTTTTCTCTTTAATTCCTTCTCTTTTATTGCTTTCTGAGTTGATTTTGACAGAGTTCGGTTACACAAGCAATGAACAGGTCTCGCTCCAGAGTACATACATGAATGATCACATGTCAGGTATTTATAGTTGAGCCGGTTCGCTTATATGGACAGTCCATATAAGCGAAACCCCATGTGATACCATATAAGCGAAACCTCCTAGTTCCCTTGGAGCGAAACCACCTACTACTATAACCTAATAAGCGAAATCACTACCACATGTACATATGAACGAAATTACCTATCTAACCTATGTACACATAAGCGAAATTACAAGATAAACCCTAATTTTACTTTCAAACTCTAATCTTGACTATCTTAACCTAAGACTTGATGTAAACGTAGTCAACAGACATTCTGTGCACCAACACCCACCTCACCCCAACACACCGGGGTTCAGCACTTTCTACCGTAGTGCATCTCGTACGGAGCCATACCAATACTAGCATGGTAACTGTTGTTATATGAGAATTCTACCAACGGTAGATAAACATCCCAACTACCTCCGAAATCGATGATACACTCCTGTAGATGTCTTCCAATGGCTGTATTGTTCTTTCGTTCTGTCCATCCGTTTGAGGATGGTACGCCATGCTAATGAACAATTTGTCCCCATTTTATCTTGGAAATCATGCCAAAAGTTTGAAGTGAACCGGGTATCCCTGTCGGACACGATGGATACCGGTACTCCGTGACGTGCCACTATCTCATTAGTATACACCTCCGACATCTTTTCTGACGTATAAGTCTTACATATCAGAATAAAGTGAGCACTTTTCGTCAGTCTATCCACAACTTCCCATATGGAATCGAATCCGCGGTTCGTCTTTGGTAGTTTGGTCAATAGGTCCATTGTGATTTGTTCCCATTTCTAAACCGGGATATCCAATGGTTGAAGTTTACCGTAGGGCTTTTGGTGCTCCGCTTTCACTTGCAAACATGTCAAGCATTTCTCCACGTATTTCACTACATCCCTCTTCATTCCGGGCCACCAATAGTTCCGTTTTAAGTCGTTATACATCTTGGTTGCCCCTAGATGAATAGAATAACGGGATTTGTGAGCTTCATCGAGCAGAAGCTTTTTAACCCCACACGAATTAGGAACCCATGTCCTTCTGAAGCGAGTTTTCAACCCGTTGTTATCATCTACTAAATCTTTCAGTTGGCCAACTATTCGTTCCTTCTTCCAGTTCTCTGCTTTAACTGCTTCCACTTGTGCTTCTCGGATTTGTTCAAGTAAACCCTTTGTCACAATGAGCTGCATCGATCGCACCCGTATAGGAGCATAATCTGCCTTTCGTCTCAACACATCCGCCACTACATTGGCTTTCCTGGGATGGTAATGTATTTCGTAGTCATAATCTTTCACTATTTCCAACCACCGGCCTCTGTCTCATGTTCAACTCCTTCTGATCGAAGATGTATTTTAGACTCTTGTGGTCGGTAAATATAGTGCACTTCACCCCGTACAAATAGTGCCTCCATATTTTTAAAGCAAATACCACTGCAGGCACTTCAAGATCGTGCGTAGGGTATTTCTTTTCGTGAATCTTCAGTTGCCTCGAGGCATAAGCTATAACCTTGCCTCGTTGCATTAAAACGCACCCGAGTCCCGAATGTGACGCATCCGAGTAAACCACCATATCATCGACCCCGTTTGGCAACGTTAATACCGGAGCATGGGTTAACTTTTCCTTGAGCATTCAGAACGCTTTCTCTTGTTCAACGCCCCATATAAATCTTTCCTCCTTGTGAGTTAACTTGGTCAACGACGAAGCAATCTTGGAGAAATCTTGTATGAATCTCCTATAATATCCCGCAAGCCCTAAGAAGCTTCTTATTTCCGAAGGATTCTTCGAAGCATTCCATTTCGACATGGCTTCTATTTTATGGATCCACCAATTCTCCGTCGGCACTAATGATGTGCCCGAGGAATTGCACCTCTCGTAACCAGAAAGCGCATTTCGAGAACTTTGCGTAAAGCTTTTCTCGTCTAAGTGTTTCTAACACTTCTTGTAAATGATGCGCGTAATCAGCTTCATTCTTTGAATATACCAGAATGTCGTCGATAAACACAAATACCGACTTATCTAGCATAGGTTTACAAACCCGGTTCATGAGGTCCATGAAAGCCGCGGGTGCATTGGTCAATCCGAAGGACATCACGAGGAACTCATAACGTCTGTACCGTGGATGAAAGACCGTATTCGGTACATCTTCTTCCTTGACCTTTAACTGATGATACCCCGATCTAAGGTCAATTTTGGAAAACCAACTCGCGCCTTGTAGTTGGTCGAATAAATCGTCAATTCTCGGGAGCGGGTATCGATTTTTCACTGTGACTTTGTTTAACTCCCGGTAATCGATACACATTCGCATGCTCACGTCCTTCTTTTTCACGAACAATACCGGTGCGCCCTACGGAGACACACTCAGCCTTATGAACCCCTTATCGAGCAAGTCTTGAATCTGAGACATTAACTCTCGTAGCTCCGATGGCGCGAGCCGATACGGAGCCTTAGCTACGGGTTTTGCACCCGGAATCAATTCGATTCCGAATTCGACTTCCCGTTCTGACAGTATTCCCGGTAAGTCTTCCGGAAACACGTCTTCATAATCACGTACCATCGGTACGTCCCCAATCTTCGGCGACTCTTTCTCCGGTGTGCATGCATATATCATAAACGCTTTACATCCACGCCTTATAAGCTTATGAGCTTCCAACATTGAACACACCACGGGATTCCCCCCTTTTTAACCATAAATATTAACGTTTTTTCCGCTCGGAGATGTTAGTTTTATCTCCAAACAGGAGGAAGCAATCGAAAAAACAAAAGAGAAGTCTGAGGGCGAAAGAAAGTAATCTTGATTTCATATCCATATTAGTTTAGTGGCACTTTTTTGTCACAGTATATAAATGACCTTTTGTGGCACAAATTTTGTGTTGGTAAAACCCGTTTCTAGTTAAATATATGTACGATTTTTAGTGGCAAATTATTTTGTCACAAAATAACATTATTAACATTAACAATATAAAATATAAAACAAAAGTTCTATAAATGTGGAAATCATAATATTATAACTTCAAAAATATGATCAATCCGAAACATATTCCAAATGTTAGCAAAACATTTTCTAATAAATAACATATTCCAAATTCCAAATATTCACAAGAGGAAGCTAAACATTCTTTTAGGTGAAAATTTCACTATGGTAAAACTTAGCTCCAAAGCTTCTCTTCTCATGACACTACCCTGCCATCAACCATATAAACAAGTATTAGTATTAATTTAAAATGAATAATTATCCAATTATGTTTATTGTCTTCCAAGATAATTACATATTAAAGTATCCTTCGATACAGCAATCTACAATCCAAAGCAATTAACAGATCTAGACTAAACTTCATGCAAGGATGTTATATGATCTGGATAACAGGTTATTCAACTCATAAAAGACATTTGTATGCGATTGCAATAATAATCATATTCATATGAACCTGCATCATGAATCAAATTTAAATCATATTTATACAATCTCGTTAGAAAAAGTGTAAGATTGCCCTTGATGTGCATATGATGAATAATACCATAGCCATGATTATCTTATTTACCCAAAACACAAAATTCTTTAAGCCCTAAATATATAACAACACAATTATATACCATTTCCTGCCAACGTGTTTTATCACAATTCATGTTGTGATTATTCAATAACATATAATTATTATTTTAAAAAACACACACACCTAAACACTAATTGAACTTGTACCTGTAAGAGACTACTTTGATCGACGGCCATAAATTCATCTTGGGTGTATAGAACCGCACCATATATGACTCCTGAAACATGTTTAATATTCGATTATTGAAACTTATGATTCTCAAGTAGAAATACTTGTTTATATAAATAAAAAAATTATTAAATATGCCTATCAGCCAGGGGAGTCTAACACGGCTCCGTTGGCTAGCCGATTGGCCAAACACCATTTTGAATCAGTAACTACCAATATGCTCTTTGGAGCGCTTCTTTCCTGATAAAGTTGTATATGATATACTTGTACATACAGGTTTAGATGATTCAAAACATAAATATATAAAACTTGTTTCAAATAAGAAACGAAAACCAACCTTTTTCGAGTTCTTTGTCTGTAAGTTCTGGATCATAATACTCCTTTTGTTCCAATTATGTTTTTGCCATTTCTCGCCCTAATACTCATGTTGTCCCAACTATGTTTTTGCTCCATGTGTCCATCTATTTTTTTATTAAACATAATACCATCCAATAATTCATTAGAGCACAAATATGTATTATACTATGTACTATACATGCTAGGAAACAAATCAAAGATACAATAAAGAAGATGATTCACAATGGTTTGGTCCCTAGCAAATTACACCAAAGATTTTGTTATGGAAAAGACATAAGTGATTAATATTGTGTACCAATGTGCTTGCACATAAGGTCGTCTTTGGGTGATTAAGAACAAGAGCTCAAAAACACACATATCTCAAATAAATGAAAAACAAGCTATAAAATGAAAAATAGAAAACAACAATTCAGCATATAAAGTTATAATTAACTATATTTGCTGTTTGGGAATCAAACCGAAGCAAAATTTTACAATAATTCACTTATCTTTCAACACATATTACATTGTATACATATATGTAATTAAGTATGTTAATGCAACATAAGTTTTTATCAAACATAAGTTAAGACATCAATAAAGGGGTTAAATACTAATTTACTAATCCAACAGTTAAAATAAAATAATAAATCTAAATATAGCAAACACAGGTTAAAACAACAATTGCTCAAAAACATAAGAGAACAAACATATATAAACAAACATATACCAAAATCGTAACCTCATTAAAAAAAATCTTGGCTCCGTCGTTAAACACAACAATGTATAAGAAAATCCTAAAATCATGGAGTTTTGTAGCAGGCCCCTTAGACTGAAGGGAGTGGGGCTTCTTTTAGAGGGGGCGTCTTGCGACACGTGGCGCCACGTCATCATAGAGATAGTTGGGTAAAAAAATGGGGGTGGTGTTCATGGCAACTCAAGATGCCCAAGAAAGAGTTATGATTGGTTGTTATTAAAGTGGGGTTTTTTTGATTGGTGGATGAAAAATGAGGATTTTTTTGATTGGACAATGGCAAGTCAAGGTGCCCATCCCAACCTCTGCAAGACGCCCAAGATTGGTTTGCTATGCAAGACGCCTAAGGGGCGTGGTGTTTGAGGCAACTTGGGGCGACTTAAAGGGAGGAGTCTCCCCACTCCCCTCAGTCTTAGGCCCCATTTAAATCACCACTAAAACACCATGTTTAAGTTCTAATTATCCTATATATTAAAAAACAAAGCTTATGAATAGTAAAGTAAATATACATAACTTCATGTCATCTTTTGTTGACTTTTTTCCCCTATACCCTTTTTAAGTGTGTATATATATCCATTTTCTTCAAAGTTAGTTAGATTATTCATCATGGTGGAGTGGTTTTGTGGTTTTATGTGTTTTATAGAGACTCAAGTTCAAATCATGGGGTCTTCTTCTTTTTTTTTTTCTTTTTTTTTTCAATTTTATGCTTACATAACTTCACGTCATCTTCCTTTTTCCCCTCTTTCACACGTTTTTCTGATTGTATTTATACAATTTTTATTCCTTATTTGTTGGGTTAGTGGATGTTTAGACATCGCAATAGTCGCCATCGCCAGGAGTTACTAACTCGCTTGCTACCAACGGCTCTGTTGTATGAAAACTCCACTTGTCAACTTAAAAATAAGACACTAAATAGCACAGCTTTAATAACAACCAAGTATTTAGTCGCAATAAATAGTTTTACAATGATTTAGTTTTGTCTTGCCGCAACGCGGCGCGCAGCATTAAAACCTAGTTCTTTTAATTAAGTTGCAACAACTTATTTATCCACCCCAATTTTTATTTTTGTATTTTAGTGACACCAATAAATCTGCAATTTGAGTTTTACTTATATTCAGATAAGGTACGGTAGAGGATTAGTTAAATTGTTAAAGCAAACTTAGGCTATGGGGTATGGGGTTTGGGTTGGGGCGTGGGTTGGGGGAAAACGTCCAAGCCACCACCCCGGGTGGGCTTGGGTTGGGGCGTGGCCCTTGGGGCTTGGGTTTCAAGCCGGGCGTGGGGCGGTATGGACATGCTAGCTAGCTGGCTGCCTTCCATTCGCTCACCCCGCCATGTCATAGTGGCCTTTTCAAATTTTGAATTTTAAATTCAAACGGTTTGGTGGAAAACCAAACCGCCACCCGGGTCCGCCAACAACCCCTATAAAATGTAACCCCCAACCCACTAGTCCCCTCATCCCACGAACCCAACCCCACCGGCTACCCACTTCTCTCGAACCCGCTAACCCACCGGTCCCCCCATCCCACGAAGAACATGGCATCTTGGACTTATGAAGAAGAATTGGCTCTCGTCACAAGCGTCGTTGATGCTATGAAGGGGCGGCCACCGGGCCAAACAAAATATTGGCCGGAAGCATTCGCAACCTACCGACATAACGTCGGTAACGACCGCCACAACCTCAACGCGTGCCAACACAAATGGCGCGAGCTACGGCCCAAGCTCGATCGTTTCAAGGCTTACTACGAAGCCGTTCCGAGCGGCGAGTTAAGCCACGAGGACCGGGTGGCGGTGGCAAACATAGAGTTTCGAGGCAAAGAGCGAAAAGCATTCGACAAGATCGACCTTTTTGAAATTTATCTAACGCTCTAGGTTTGTTATTTTGTAATTTTTAGAAATTATGTAATTTTTAGGATTATGTAATTTTTAAAATTTTAATGAAGTTGTAGGTTTTTTTTTTATAAATGTTGTGTGAATTTTATAAATTTTTTGTATTTTTTTTAACAATCTGCCACGCGGTGCAACCAACCCACGCTCCGCCATACCCCGCGGACACGTCACTAGGCGATGGGGGGGCTCGCATTCCACGTGTCAACAAATGCCCCAACACAAGCCTCACCATACCTCACGTTCTTAAAAGAGTAGGTTGAGAAATATTTTTTTCAACGCCATGACAATTAAGGATAAATGATATTTGTAAATATGTTTTTGTCAATTTATAAGTAACCGTTATAGAGAAAAAGACAATAATTCTATTCAGAACTGTGCTAGTTAAAAAAAAATTAATTCTAGAATCATTTCAAACGATAGAATGAGTCCAAATGATTAAAAGATTGAGAATATTTATAAAAGAGCCAATTTGCATGTTATAGCTAGGACTTATTAGGTTAGACATTTTGAGATCCCCAAACTTTTATGTAATATTATTGTGTTTGGTTGTCAATATTATTAAGGTAGGGAGTCATGGAGAGAAATTTTAGGAAGGAATTGAAGGGAAAATTATACATATATTAAAAAAAAACTAATAAATAGTAGTTGTCATATCATAATGCATAGTAAACTTTTGAGTAAATTGCCATTTTAGTCCCTAAGTTTTGTCCAAATTTGCCATTTTAGTTCAAATAGTTTTCTTTTCGCCTGTGGGTCCCTGACTTTTTCATTTTGTTGCCATTTTAATCATTTTGTCTAACTCCATCCAAAAACCCAGTTTGTACATAATCACTAATGTTTTCAGTTGCCATTTTGATCCAATTCCAAAAAATCTAAAAAATTCCAAAAAATCTAAAAATCAAAAAATCAAAAAAATTCTAAAAAATCATAAAAATTCTAAAAAATTCAAAAAAAATCTAAAAATCAAAAAAATTCTAAAAAATCATAAAAATTCTAAAAAATCCAAAAATCATTAAATGTTTCGGCACGAACCGTTTCGACCCGTACCGTTTCGAACCGAACCGTTTCGACCCGTACCGTATCGAACCGAACCGTTTCGACGCGAACCGTTTCGAACCCGTACCGTATCGAACCGTACCGTTTCGACCCGTACCGTTTCGAACCCGAACAGTTTCGAGCGGAACCGTTTCGATACGGTACGGTTCGAAACGGTTCGCGTCGAAACGGTTCGGCTCGAAACGGTTCGGGTTCGATACGGTACGGGCTCGAAATGGTTCCCGTCGAAACGGTTCGGTTCGAAACGGTTCGCGTCAAAACGGTTCGGTTCGAAACGGTTCGCGTCGAAACGGTACGGTTCGAAACGGTTCGCGTCGAAACGGTTCGGTTCGATACGGTACGGGTCGAAACGGTTCGGTTCGATACGGTACGGGTCGAAACGGTACGGTTCGATACAGTACGGGTTCGAAACGGTTCGGGTCGAAACGGTTCGGTTCGATACGGTACGGGTCGAAACGGTTCGGTTCGAAACGGTTCGCGTCGAAACGGTACGGTTCGAAACGGTACGGATCGAAACGCTTCGCGTCGAAACGGTTCGCTTCGAAACGGTTCGGCTCGAAACGGTACGGGTCGAAACGGTACGCGTCGAAACGGTTCGGCTCGAAACGGTTCGGGTTCGAAACGGTACGGGTCGAAACGGTTCGCGTCGAAACGGTTCGGCTCGAAACGGTTCGCGTCGAAACGGTTCGGTTCGAAACGGTTCGGTTCGAAACGGTACTGTTCGAAACGGTACGGGTCGAAACGGTTCGTGCCGAAACATTTAATGATTTTTGGATTTTTTAGAATTTTTATGATTTTTTAGAATTTTTTTGATTTTTAGATTTTTTTGAATTTTTTAGAATTTTTATGATATTTTAGAATTTTTTTTATTTTTAGATTTTTTTGGAATTTTTTTGATTTTTTGGAATTTTTTTGATTTTCTGGAATTGGATCAAAATGGCAACTGAAAACATTTTTTAAGGAAATCCCCAAAATACCCCTGTTACAAACTGTGTTTTTGGTTGGAGTTAGACAAAATGATCAAAATGGCAACAAAATGGAAAAGTAAGGGACCCACAGGCGAAAAAAAACTATTTGGACTAAAATGACAAATTTGGACAAAACTCAGGGACTAAAATGGCAATTTACTCTAAACTTTTCTTATTGGTTGTCTTTGTTAACTTCTTTCCCGTATACCCTTTTTAAGTGTGTTTATATATCCATTTTCTTCAAAGTTAGTTAGATTATACATCATGGTGGAGTGGTTTTGTGGTTGTTTGAGTTCTAAAGAGACTCAAGTTCAAATCATGGGGTCATTTTTTTTTCCATTTTATGCTTACATAACTTCACGTCATCTTCCTTTTTCTCCTCTTTCACACGTTTTTCTGATTGTATTTATACAATTCTTATTCTTTATTTGTTGGCTTAGTGGATGCTTAGACATCGCAATAGTCGCCATCGCCAGGAGTTACTAACTCGCTTGCTACCAACGGCTCTGTTGTAGGAAAACTCAACTTGTCAACTTAAAAATAAGACACTAAATAGCACAGCTTTAATAACAACCAAGTATTTAGTCGCAATAAATAGTTTTACAATGACTTATTTTTGTCGCGCCGCAACGCGGCGCACATCATTAAATCCTAGTTTTATTAATGAATGTGAAGGAGGGAAAGAAGGAAATGTAAAAATAATTGCTTAAAAATTTCAGTGGCATTCATAAAGTGCCATTAAAATCATAAATTAGTGACACAAAAATTAAATGTTACTAAAAGTGTGTGCTAGGTAAATATGGTATACATAAAATGCCACTAAAAACCTAAACTAGTGTCACAAAACCTATATGCCATTGAAAGTGTGTGCCGCTAATTGGCGTTTTATTTGTAGTGTAAGAATTGTAAAAGTTACGTACACTACGCATCGACATACTAGAAGCCCGTAATTAAAAAAAAATTGACACGGTCTTCGAGAGCGAGTGAAGAGTAGTTTGGCTTTTTTTTTAGAACACTTAATATTGGCATTTAGCGTTTTATATTTTTTATATACCATTTTTTTTTCTCACATTTTTTCCACTTTTTGTGCATAACATGTGATTTGGAAGTTACATAATAAATAATATAACATCGGACACACATAAACGCTAAAAAACGAATACCTTTCAGCAAATAAAAATACCTTAAACCTCTAATTAGGTGATGATTAACTCAATAATATTTTGCTGAATGAGATGGACAACATTGTTAATCCTCACTTAAGAATGTTTTCCAATAATGTTGGCCATACCATTCAGTGAAACTTTATTGAGAACAAAACTGAATCTCCAAGAAACGACATTTGCAATCTGTGTTTTTTGAACTTTTTGGCGTTTATAGATTGAATGGTATTTAGTAAATTATGGCGTTTGTTTTTTGTTTGATCAATGGAAGGTCCTGAGACGTTGTTTATATAAGATGTTTTTGGAGCGTAGTTTAGGCGGGAATTTATTATAATAAATGTTCGTAATGAAGCTTCCGTTGCTTTAGTTACTATTTGTTCAGCTTTATCTGTTAAACACAAAGTTTGGCATTTTATATGAATGACGTTTAGATAAAGATGATGTGTATGGCTTATAGTTTAAGGAAGGAATTATAATGGCGTTTTACTCATGAGTTTGGCGTTTTGTATAGAGCAATATAAAGACCCTTTTACCCTTAATGAAGCGTGTCCACATAATAAAATTAATGTTATTTACAAAAACACCATCGCGCCAATCTAATCCATAGATTGTTTTGATCCAAACGAATGAGGGGCGTTCTTATCGTTTTCACACGTTTGGGCATTTTCCTTAAATCTTGCCTCTATATATATATATGTATATGTATATATATGTATATATATGTATATGTATATATATATATGTATATATATGTATATATATATGTATATGTATATAGGGGACCGCTAGAATGAGAACCACCACGAGTTATGAGAACCGCGAGAACCACACCCCACGGGGGGGCGTTGACCACGATTTTTTTTTACAACTAGATGTGTATATTTTAAACACATTCGTAAAAAAAAAAATTTAAACGGCGCGGCCGAGGGGGTAGTTTTTTACACCACAAGTTTGGTGTAAAAAAAACACAAAAAAAATAAAAACACCAAACTTGTGGTGTAAAAAACTACCCCCTCGGCCGCGCCGTTTAAATTTTTTTTTTTTACGAATGTGTTTAAAATATACACATCTAGTTGTAAAAAAAAATCGTGGTCAACGCCCCCCCGTGGGGTGTGGTTCTCGCGGTTCTCATAACTCGTGGTGGTTCTCATTCTAGCGGCTCCCATGTATATATATATATGTATATACATATATATATATACACATATATATACATAGGGTAAGGTTCATGCGAGAATCACCCTTATTGCGAGAACCGCGAAAACCAATGTGAACACAAAATAAAATCTAAATAAAATAAAAAAAGCACTCAAAATTTTTTTTTAATATTTTTTTGTTAAAATCGCTATATTTCGTTACCATAAAAAAAAAACTCTTTTTTTTCGAGTAACAGTTATCAATGCACATGTGCATATGTATCATTACTTCGATAAATTCGGTAATACGTTATCAAGAATAGACAATTGCACTTTAATTTACAATATCATTCGTAATACACTACTTTTTACATTACCAGTATTCAAAATGCACATGTGCATCATTAGGTATAACCATGATATAACGTGTTTTGGTAAAAAAAAAAGTTTGTGATTTTGAATGGAGAAGGGCCCATATACATTTTTTTGGTTAGTTATATCTAGTGGTTGATGGTTTGGTTATAGTTGTAAATTTATGATGTAATATGTTGATTGGATGGTATAAATGGTGTTTACATACATGTAATAAAGTGAAAATATTGGTAATGGTATTGTATTATGGATGGTAGGAGGTAATGGTATTGTATTATAGATGGTAAGAGGTAATGGTAGTGTATTATGGATGGTATGATAGATGAAAGGGAAAGTGTATTCAAAGTAGTGTAACAAAACACCTTATTTCATGTTGATACATATAGATGCACATGTGCATTTTGAATATTGGTAATGTAAAAAGTATTGTATTACACATGGTAGTGTAAATGAAAGTGCAATTGTCTAATAGTTGTAATGAATTATGGAATTTGTCAAAAAAATGACAAAAATGCACATGTGCATGTTTGTTTATTATGGATGGAATGATAGATGAAAGAGAAAGTAGTGTACCAACACACCTTATTTCATGTTGATACATGTAGATGCACATGTGCATTTCTAATATTGTTAACGTAAAAAGTAGTGTAATACACGTGTTAGTGTAAATGAAAATGCAATTGTCTAATATTTGTAATGAATTACGGAATTTGTCAAAGAAATGATACAAATGCACATGTGCATGAATAACTATCACTCGAATTTTTTTTTTTTTTGAATTTTTTTTATTGTAAACGAAATATAGCGATTTTTACAAAAAAAAAATAGTAAAAAAAAAATTTTTTTTGGGTGTTTTTTAGATTTTTTTAGGTATTACTGTTTGTGCTCACACTGGTTCTCGCGGTTCTCGCAATAAAGGGTGGTTCCTAACGGATCTTTCTCCTATATATATATATAGGGTGAGGTTATTGTAAAAAAAATGGTTTTTGTGAGAAGTGTATGAAGGAATATGGTGAATACATGTTGCACTAATTAAAATGAAGGCTTAAGGGTATAATTGTATGTATCAACAATTCAAATATGGTAATAAATCTCCAGTTATGAATTTGGAAAGAGAAAATCCTTGATTTAAGGACTTGAAACCGTCCATAACATCATTCCTACTTCATTTCAAATTTTTTTTTTGCATCATTCACAAAATCAGAGCATGTTCATGAGATGGTGTTTTAATTAAATTCATAGTTCAATTCATGCTTTTATATACTTATTGAATGGTCTTAATGAATCTCATCTACTATCGAATGGTATAAGCAAATCAATGGTAATTCACATATATAAAAAACAATAAAAGTTTGGGTTTTTTCGTGTTTTGGGTTATTCAATAAGTATATAAATAACACCATTCAATAAGTATATAACACCGTTTTAAAGATCTCTATAAAAAACACTACGAATAACACTGTAAACCATCATTTAGCACATATATAAAACATTCAATAAGTATATAACATCATTCAATAATTATATAACACCATTCAATAAGTATATAACACCATTCAATAAGTATATAACACTATTTTAAAGATCTCTATAAAAAAACACTACGAATAACACTGCAAACCATCATTCAGCACATATATAACACCATTCAATAAGTATATAACACCATTCAATAAGTATACAACACCATTCAATAATTATATAACAACATTCAATAAGTATATAACACTATTAAAGACACTGCAGTATCGATGATGATGATGATGATGATGATGATGATGATGAAGGAATGATGAATCTGCTATATCGATGACGATGATTCGATATGTAAACTGACGATGATGACGATTCGAGATCTTTGATCTGGAGAAGAAGGAGGATTCGAATACATAGATCTGGAAGAAGAAAGGTTGAAATTAATCGCTACATTCGTCGGAGAAGCTGTTAATCGAACTGATTGCTGAAGTTTGAAGCATATTCATTGATTCAATCGTTGTTTGAAGCTGTTCTTCGAACAGGTTGTTGAAATTTGAAGTGTTAGGGTTTTAATTGAAGCAACAGATCGTTATTTGAAGTTGTTGTTCGAAAAAACTGGAAAGAAGAGAGAGGATTCGAAATTGTAGGGATTTGATTTACAATTTCTTATTTCAAAGTGGATATAAAAGACTCTATTACCCCTACAATTTTCAAATCAGTCCAAAAATTTATCTAACGCTCTAGGTTTGTTATTTTGTAATTTTTAGAAATTATGTACTTTTTAGGATTATGTAATTTTTAAAATTTTAATGAAGTTGTAGGTTTTTTTTTATAAATGTTGTGTGAATTTTATAAATTTTTTGTATTTTTTTTAACAATCTGCCACGCGGTGCACCCAACCCAAGCCCAACCCACGCCCCGCCATACCCCGCGGACACGTCACTAGGCGGTGGGGGGGCTCCCATTCCACGTGTCAACAAATGCCCCAACCCAAGCCCCACCATAACTCACGGTCTTAAAAGAGTAGGTTGAGAAATATTTTTTTCAACGCCATGACAATTAAGGATAAATGATATTTGTAAATATGTTTTTGTCAATTTATAAGTAACCGTTATAGAGAAAAAGACAATAATTCTATTCAGAACTGTGCTAGTTAAAAAAAATTTAATTCTAGAATCATTTCAAACGATAGAATGAGTCCAAATGATTAAAAGATTGAGAATATTTATAAAGGCCCATTCTATACACACCCCCCCCCTATTTACTAACCACACCCCCCCTTGTGAGAGGAAACTGTCGGTCCCACGCAGGCCCCACCTGTAAGTTATGTGAGAGGAGGGGGGGTGTAGTTAGTAATAGGGGGGTGTGTATAGTAGTGCCCTTTATAAAAGAGCCAATTTGAATGTTATAGCTAGGACTTATTAGGTTAGACATTTTGAGATCCCCAAACTTTTATGTAATATTATTGTGTTTGGTTGTCAATATTATTAAGGTAGGGAGTCATGGAGAGAAATTTTAGGAAGGAATTGAAGGGAAAATTTTATTAATGAATGTGAAGGAGGGAAAGAAGGAAATGTAAAAAGAATTGCTTAAAAATTTCAGTGGCATTCATAAAGTGTCATTAAAAACATAAATTAGTGGCAAAAAATTAAATGTTACTAAAAGTGTATGCTAGGTAAATATGGTATACATAAAATGTCACTAAAAACCTAAACTAGTGACACAAAACCTGTATGCCATTGAAAGTGTGTGCCGCAAATTGGCGTTTTATTTGTAGTGTAAGAATTGTAAAAGTTACGTACACTACGCATCGACATGCTAGAAGCCCGTAATTAAAAAAAATTGACACGGTCTTCGAGAGCGAGTGAAGAGTAGTTTGGCTTTTTTTTTCAGAACACTTAATATTGGCATTTAGCGTTTTATATTTTTTATATACCATTTTTTATTTTTTTTTCTCACATTTTTTCCACTTTTTGTGCATAACATGTGATTTGGAAGTTACATAATAAATAATATAACATCGGACTAGGGGTGTTAAAAAAAACCGAATCCGAATTCGAATCCGAAATATCCGAAAACCCGTATCCGAAATATCCGAAATTTCGGATATCCGAAAATTCGGATATCCGAAAATCGGATAATCCGAAATTTCGGATTCGGATTCGGATCTGAATTCTCAAAATTTTCGGATAATCGAATTATCCGAATCCGAAAACTTAAAAAAAAAGATAATATATATTTATTATTATATTATACCCATAACCCAATAAACCCATTACAATAGCCCAAGTCCCAGCCCATTTAGCATTTACCCTAAATCCCTAATACAGTAATGCGCCATTTTCATGTTCAGTATCACTCACAATTCAAAATACAAAATCTAGGGTTTCGATTTCTTCTGTATAACCAAGCCGTCGTCCATCTTCCAGAATCTCACCCTCCATCGCCGGCGACATGACTCCCTTCCCCGTCTCCGGTCAACGAACCACCTATCTCCTACGTGAATAAATTTTTGTGGTCTTTAATTTCCATCCATTTTTCTTATCTAATCCATCGCAAAGTGATCTACAGTGAAGGTGCTGAAACTGCCGTGATGATCTAAGTGTTAATTTGCTCCTTTTAATTGTATGTAGATACTTGTCTACTCCGTCATGGTCTATTCCGTTTGAAACTTCGAATTGTTTTGAATGTTTGTCGTTGTTTGAAAAGTTTAATGTTTATGTTTGAATGCTATTTGAAACAAGATTAGATTTATTGTTATGCTATGAAAGAAACAATTTTTTTTGTTATATTCGGATATCAATATTCACTATCCGAAAATTTCGGATATCCGATTTTCGGATATCCGAAAAGCGGATAATCCGATCTTGAACACCCCTACATCGGACACACATAAACGCTAAAAAAAGAATACCTTTCAACAAATAAAAATACCTTAAACCTCTAATTAGGTGATGATTAACTCAACAATATTTTGCTGAATGAGATGGACAACATTGTTAATCCTCACTTAAGAATGTTTTCCAATAATGTTGTCCATCCCATTCAGTGAAACTTTATTGAGAACAAAACTGAATCTCCAAGAAACGACATTTGCAATCTATGGTTTTTGAACTTTTTGGCGTTTATAGATTGAATGGTATTTAGTAAATTATGGCGTTTGTTTTTTGTGTGATCAATGGAAGGTCCTTAGACGTTTATATAAGATGTTTTTGGAGCGTAGTTTAGGCGGGAATTTATTATAATAAATGTTCGTAATGAAGCTTCCGTCGCTTTAGTTACTATTTGTTCAGCTTTATCTGTTAAACACAAAGTTTGGCATTTTATATGAATGACGTTTAGATAAAGATGATGTGTATGGCTTATAGTTTAAGGAAGGAATTATAATGGCGTTTTACTCATGAGTTTGGCGTTTTGTATAGAGCAATAAAAAGACCCTTTTACCCTTAATGAAGCGTGTCCACATAATAAAATTAATGTTATTTACAAAAACACCATCGCGCCAATCTAATCCATAGATTGTTTTGATCCAAACGGATGAGGGGCGTTCTTATCGTTTTCACACGTTTGGGCGTTTTCCTTAAATCTTGCCTCTCTCTCTCTCTATATATATATACACATATATATACATAGGGTAAGGTTCATGCGAGAACCACCCTTATTGCGAGAACCGCGAGAACCAATGTGAACACAAAATAAAATCTAAAAAAAATCAAAAAAGCACTCAAAATTTTTTTTTAATATTTTTTGTTAAAAATCGCTATATTTCGTTACCATAAAAAAAAAAACTCTTTTTTTCGAGTAACAGTTATCTATGCACATGTGCATATGTATCATTACTTCGACAAATTCGGTAATACGTTATCAGGAATAGACAATTGCACTTTAATTTACAATATCATTCGTAATACACTACTTTTTACATTACCAATATTCAAAATACACATGTGCATCATTAGGTATAACCATGATATAACGTGTTTTGGTAAAAAAAAAGTTTGTGATTTTGAATGGAGAAGGGCCCATATACATTTTTTTGGTTAGTTATATGTAGTGGTTGATGGTTTGGTTATAGTTGTAAATTTATGATGTAATATGTTGATTGGATGGTATAAATGGTGTTTACATACATGTAATAACGTGAAAATATTGGTAATGGTATTGTATTATGGATGGTAGGAGGTAATTGTATTGTATTATAGATGGTAGGAGGTAATGGTAGTGTATTATGGATGGTATGATAGATGAAAGGGAAAGTGTATTCAAAATAGTGTACCAAAACACCTTATTTGATGTTGATACATATAGATGCATATGTGCATTTCGAATATTGGAAATGTAAAAAGTATTGTATTACACATGGTAGTGTAAATGAAAGTGCAATTGTCTAATAGTTGTAATGAATTACGGAATTTGTCAAAGAAATGACAAAAAATGCACATGTGCATGTTTGTTTATTATGGATGGAATGATAGATGAAAGAGAAAGTCGTGTACCAACACACCTTATTTCATGTTGATACATGTAGATGCACATGTGCATTTCTAATATTGTTATCGTAAAAAGTAGTGTATTACACGTGGTAGTGTAAATGAAAGTGCAATTGTCTAATATTTGTAATGGATTACGGAATTTGTCAAAGAAATGATACAAATGCACATGTGCATGAATAACTGTGACTCGAAATTTGTTTTTTTTGAATTTTTTTTTATTGTAAACGAAATATAGCGATTTTTACAAAAAAAAAATAGTAAAAAAAAAAAATTTTTTTTTGGGTGCTTTTTTAGATTTTTTTAGGTATTACTGTTTGTGTTCACACTGGTTCTCGCGGTTCTCGTAATAAAGGGTGGTTCCTAACGGATCTTTCTCCTATATACATATATGTATACATGGTTGCAGAAATCGGCCTAGGCGGCCGATTAATCGGTGCCTAGGCTCTAGGCGGTCACCTACTGACTAATTTCGAGCTAGGCGGTCAATTAATCGGCCATGGTCAAAGTCGGTCCTAGGCGGTACCTAGGCGGTCCTAGGCGGTCAAAAATCGGATTAATCGGACTATATTAATCGGTCAAAATCGGTCCTAGGCGGTCAAAATCCGTCAAAATCGAACCATACTATCTGAAACTTGAAGTATTTATGTGAATTTTGAAGTACTATTTTTATATTATTGGGTATATATATATAATTTTGAAAAAATACATATAAAAATCCCATTCCGATTAATCCCTAGGCGGTACCTCACTGCCCGACTAGCGCCTAGCGCCTTCTACAACATTGTATGTATATATGTATATATATCTGTATATATAGGATGAGATTATTGTAAAAAAAGTGGTTTTTGTGAGAAGTGTAAGAAGGAATATGGTGAGTACATGTTGCACTAACTAAAATGAAGGCTTAAGGGTATAATTGTATGCATCAACAATTCAAATATGGTAATTAATCTCCAGTTATGAATTTGGAGAGAGAAAATCCTTGATTTAAGGACTTGAAACCGTCCATAACATCATTCCTACTTCATTTCAATTTTTTTTTTGCATCATTCACAAAATCAGAGCATGTTCATTAGATGGTGTTTTAATTAAATTCATAGTTCAATTCATGTTTTTATATACTTATTGAATGGTCTTAATGAATCTCATCTACTATCGAATGGTATAAGCAAATCAATGGTAATTCACATCTATAAAAAACAATAAAAGTTTGGGTTTTTTCGTGTTTTGGGTTATTCAATAAGTATATAACACCATTTTAAAGATCTCTATAAAAAACACTATGAATAACACTGCAAACCATCATTCAGCACATATATAACACCATTCAATAAGTATATAACATCATTCAATAATTATATAACACCATTCAATAAGTATATAACACCATTCAATAAGTATATAACACTATTTTAAAGATCTCTATAAAAAAACACTACAAATAACACTACAAACCACCATTCAGCACATATATAACACCATTCAATAAGTATATAACACCATTCAATAAGTATACAACACCATTCAATAATTATATAACAACATTCAATAAGTATATAACACTATTAAAGACACTGCAGTATCGATGATGATGAAGATGATGATGATGATGAAGGAATGATGAATCTGCTGTATCGATGACGATTATTCGATATGTAAACTGACGATGATGATGATTCGAGATCTTTGATTTGGAGAAGAAGGAGGATTCGAATACATAGAGCTGGAAGACGAAAGGTTGAAATTAATCGCTACATTCGTCGGAGAAGCTGTTAATCGAACTGATAATTGAAGTTTGAAGCATATTCATTGATTCAATCGTTTTTTGAAGCTGTTCTTCGAACAGGTTGTTGAATTTTGAAGTGTTAGGGTTTTAATTGAAGCAACAGATCGTTATTTGAAGTTGTTGTTCGAAAAAACTGGAAAGAAGAGAGAGGATTCGAAATTGTAGGGATTTGATTTACAGTTTCCTAGTTCAAAGTGGATATAAAAGACTCTATTACCCCTACAAATTGCAGCCTCATATCGAAGTCGAAGTCAAGGTCAAAGTCAACGATCGATTTCGCGTGACTTAACTAGCAGTGAATTCTTTTAGGTGTTTATTTTGGTTGTATTATGTGGAGTAAGTGTCAATAAATATAATAATCAACGTATGTTATTCGCAATCTAATCGACTTACGACTGTGAACTATAGGAAGTAGCAATGCGATAAAGTTAACTAAATGATAACCAACCTATGTTAATTTAATCGACATCGAATCACAATCGCACTCGCAACTCGAATTACGCATTTTGGTTGTTGTTATACGTGTGTGTGTGCCTTATGTGTTACTTGTGCATGTTTAATTTTGTATGTGTGGGAATCAATCGAAACGCAATCGAAACGCAATCGAACACAATCGAAATCGAACTATGATAATTAGTGGAGAAAGGACAGTGCTAGATATGAATGGTTGGGATTAAAAGTAATTTGACTAGGAAAATCTATCGCATCCCATCGCTCGCAATTACAATCGAAACCTCAAAAATCGTCGCGCCAAACACCCGAACCAAGTGCCATCCGGCCGGATAAGCCATCCGACCGGGCTGCCACTTGATCATGGTGCCATGTGTCATCCGACCGAGATGACATCCGACCGGATAGGTCATCGGGGCGAGATGCCATCCGACCGGCCAACACTTTCCCCTTTTGGAACTCTATAAATACCCATGTCACTTTCATTCTTTCTACTTTTGGAAACTCTCTGTCCGAACAGCCCGTGCTCCTCACCTTTTCTTCGATTTCTCTCAATCCCGGTAAGATCTCGTCCTAAATCTTGTACTTCCTTGATCTACACGCACTCCTACACCTTTCTATCTTTTGAATCTTAACTTTTAACCATGAAGTCACTAGATTTGAGGTGTTCTAGGATGACGTCATCATGGTGTTCTTGAAGAACTTCATGTTTTGGCTTCAATCCATCAAGAACAACTTGGATCCAACCGATTTCCACACAAATAAACAAGAATCTTGCATAAATCTAAACTCATTCATGGTGAAAAAGGATTGAAAGGTGGGTTCTAACTTTCTTTCAACTCTTTTACATTCGATGCACTAAAAAACCGATAGAATCGGACCTTGTTCTAGTCTTCTACTTATTCTTAGTGTTGTGCTAGCTCAAGATCTGGATTCTACTCACGAGACCACCAATTTCGGGTTAACCAAGAACAACCGCCTTGAACGGGTTAACTGGTCGAACTACGGTGATTCCTATTTGATCGGGTCACTTGGGTCAAGATGGGGTTCTGTTGGTTAGCACGTTGTCAAAAACGTCTCGATAAAAGCAACAAACAATCAAAACGGCTAAGTGAAAGACGAACGGAACGACCAGCATGGAGTGCTATCCGACCGGAGTAACGTCCGAACAGATAAGCCATCCGAACGACTAGGTCATCCGAACGGCTTACACTTTGGGTCCCACACTTAACCAACTTTATCTGAAGTTTGAGTATTGAACGAATTGCTATCCGATCGGGCTACCAATCCGACCGGGTTACTCTTCAGATCATGAGATACTTGGACTTTAACACTCGAACAATTTTCAACATGATTCAATGCACTAAGGATGCCACCTGACCGGACTGTTGTCCGATCGAGTGACAACCTGCTGTGGATTTGCTCTCACAAAGTAACCTTGCCACTTGAGTCGCCGTCCGACCGGATGAGTCATCCGAGCGGATTGTCGTCCGCACGACAGACCGTCCGATCGACCGACTTAAAAGGTAGAGATGCTTCAATGTTTTCAAAATGCTACAACGAAAACTTCAAAGGACAAGCCATCATACACAAACACATCAATGGAAGAAACAATCCACTCGAACAGTCATCCGACCGGACACGACTGGAACATCCGGTCGGATTACCAATCCGACCAAGCTACTGTCCGAGCCACTTACACCTTGCATCGTTTTACGCGTCACTTATCGTTATGTTATCGTTCTAATCAGGCTAATTCCGCTCTAAAGCGCTCCCTTCAATCCATCATCGCTGTGAGTATACTCGATCCCTTTTTGCTCTACGCACTTTTGGGTGTTACATGCGTTACGAATATTCAAATCACAATAAACACACTACCTAATACTATTTAAACGCTAACCGTTAATGCATGTTATACGTGGCTTATGAATGCTTGTTTGTTATGTTTACACATGGAATGTTGTCTACCTGCCTTAGCAACGATAGTACTATAGTTTGGACTCAGCACCTGTTCGCAGGGGTTGTTAAGGACAATTACTTGCATGGATTACGGTGGTAATCATGTATTGCGAACTGCCTCAGGCAGTCAACCCGCAGTCATTGGTATCGATGGATCTATGTCGATAACTAACGTGCTTCATTTCACTATGTGTACGTGCTGGTTATGCGTAAACGAATTTCGAACTCTATATGCTATTATCAAACTTGTATGCTCACCTTTACATTATATGTATTGACTTTATTTTAACGTATGTGACAGGTGCTTAGGATGCACATCTGCTAGGAAATCGAGGCTAGAATAAGGCTCTAGAGGCCAACAAATAGTTGTCTGTACAAATTAAATCAAGGGTCTCTAGAAGCAGATAAACAATTGCTCTATTTGAAAATCTGAGTTGTCGGAATAGAACTATTTGCCTAGATTTTGTCTGTAATAATTTGTTTACCTTTTGAGACATGGTATGGGACATGTTATTTTAAATTGATTGGTAATGATAATTGTTATGGAAACTTCTGGACAATCTGTTTCGCTCAGTGCCATGCCCCGATGTTTCTGCCATCAGTTGGGGTGTGACAGATTGGTATCAGAGCCATAACTATAGGGAATTAGGCAAGACTCGACCTAGTCCGGGTCGATGTCTTAGAGACCTAGTCTATAGTTAGGAACCAACAGACCGACTTGTACATATCCGTTAGGGATTATGTATGAGCTTACCGCTATTTCTCGCTATTCTCGCTTATGCTACACTATCATCGCACTCGAATTTTCAAGTAAGAAAGAGCTACTAAGTCAAGATTTGGTGTGAAAACCGCAAACTCTCGACTAAAGTTGCTTAATCAACCCGCATTTTATCTACAAACGGGGAGAATTATGCCAAATCAGGAGTGAAATCCGTATTTTGATGAATAATCTCCTCTATTTTATCAAAACAGGGACAAAGTTGTTAAGCCAGGGGTGAAACCCTAACCTTGACGACTTGTTCCGCTCATTTTACGAAACTCTCACCAAAGTCTCGACGGACTCCAATGACCTGAAGTCACGATATGACTAACAGGATGCGTGCCCAACGCCCAAGAACCGAGGCAAAGGCACTACCCCGAAGGTCAAATGTGTACAACAAGTACTTGAGAATAGTCGAATCACTTTTGTTAGTCGAAGTCTAATAGCCGCAGACAATCCATTTCTCGATTTTTATGTGTTACGATTCTGAGCCCGCAACTGCCGACTCTGATGATTCGTCGATTTTATGTGCTTATATGTGTGTCTACCTGTTTATGTGTTTAAATTTTGGAGATTTACTCGATTTTTTCTTTCACTTCGATCAACACGCACGATTCACACTGCAATTCTATCTCAAAACGCCGACAAATCGCTAAGTTATGAACGACCTTATGCTATGATATACGCTTATACTACGCTACTCGATATACTAAAACGTGATCGCTACATTCGAACACTCGCGAGCTGTGAATGATAGGTTTATGTATTCTGACTGCCTCTTGTGACAACATGATTAGGTGCTTCTGTGATTCAGTGCTCTACGTGCTTATGTGCTTATGTGTTTATATGAATCTGTGATTATGTGCTTACGTGTTTGTGCGATACATGTTACATTGCGTGTTCCTAGGCTTTAGTAAGTATTAGACGTGTGAGGTGAGATTCGATTATGATGTGTCTGAGACCTATGGCGATGTCTGTTGCAGACAATGTCAACTGGACCATCATCCTGTCACACACCTCTTTCTCGTCAAGAAAAGAGAGACAAACGTCTTGCTGCTTTCATCGCTAAACAAGTAGCAAAAGCCGTGAGTGATGTCTACGAGAACGTCAGCAAATCATCTGAGGAGTCGAGAATCGAAACTCCTAAAGCTACCCCCAAAGCTGCTTTCAATTTCAAGCTGTTCAAGTCTTATGGGCCAAAGGAATTCACTGGAGAGGAAGGCCCTACAGCATTGTTCCAATGGTTTGATTCCATTGAGGTCACTCTACGACAGAGCGGTTACCCAGACGATCTCCGCACTCTAAATGCTACCGGCGTCTTCCAGTCCCGCGCACTAGACAGGTGGACGGCTGAGACAAACAAACGAGGGAACGATGCAGCCTACGGTCTATCATGGGACGAACTCAAGGAGGTCATGCTGGAAGAATTTTGCCCTCCCCATGAGCGCCAAAAGTTAGAAGATGAATTCTGGCACATAAAGCAGAAGGAAGGTGAAAATGCTGCTCTCACTGCTCGCTTCAAACAGCTCAGCATCATCTGCCCTGACCAAGTCAAGACTTCTGACATGGCAATCAAGAAGTATATCCGAGCCCTGCCTGACTGTGTTGCAGATTTCATGCAAGCGGCTAAGACTAAGTCGATCGAAGAAACCTACCTACTGGCCGCTGAAATCAACGACAAGCGGGTCAAGGCTGGTGTCTGGGATAAAACTTCAAAGCACCTGCATCAAGCTGCCACCGCCGCACCAACTGCTGAAACCCCCACCGCATCGAGCAACAAGAAGAAGAACAAGAGAAAGAACAGCTCCAACAACAAGAACTGTGCGATCATTGCTGCACCGATACAAGCTGTACCAGCCCAACAGCGTCAAGTAGCGGCGCCTGTGGCAAATGCACCGCCTGCTAAGTGTGCATACACTGGGCCACACCCGTTTTGCCCTACTTGTACCTACCACCACCCGACTACCATTGCCTGCCGTTTTTGTGCTCATTGCAATATGTACGGCCATTTCACTACCAACGGTCGTGCTCGACAAGCTCCTGCTCATCAAGCTCTACTCACCGCCACTCAGGGTCAACAAGCTCCTCCGGCACCCATGGTCAACGCCAGAGCCTGCTTCGCATGTGGCGATCCTAACCATTTCGCCAACATGTGCCCAAACAGGGTTGTGAAGCGACAGCCCCAGCAGCAGCAGCCTCAGCAGCAGCAGCAACCCCAGCAGCAACAGCAACAAGCAACACGCACACGAACTTTCAACATCAACGTGCGCCAAGCCCAAGCCGACTACAACGTGGTCAATGGTACGTTCCTTGTGAATGGTATTTATGCTTCGTGTTTATTTGATACTGGAGCCGATAATTGCTTTGTGTCGTTCGAATTCGAGAAGCTCCTTAGTCGTAAGCGCTCCCAACTCTCCTCGACGTTCGATGTTGAAGTCTCTACCGGAAGAACTGTCGCCGTTAATTCTGTTCTCCGTGATTGTACTCTTGAGCTCAACAATCACATCTTCCCAATCGACCTTATTCCGATGCAACTCGGAAGTTTCGATGTCATAGTAGGCATGGACTTTCTTCGTGAAAACCATGCTGAAGTTGTGTGCTTCGATAAGATGATTCGATTTTCGCTCGCGAATGGTGATGTATTGTGTGTCTATGGAGAAACTGCTTCAAAAGGTCTCAAGCTCATGTTGTATGTCCAAGCTAGCAAGTATCTCCGCAAGGAGTATAGAGCTTTCTTGGCTAACAATGTAGTAGCGGAGAAGGAAAAGAAAGGAAGACCTGGTGTGAGCGATGTCCCAGTGGTCCGAGAATTTCCTAACGTCTTTCCTGAGGATCTTCCCGGGCTACCACCAAGTCGTGATATCGACTTTCGTATCGACCTCATTCCTGGAGCCAACCCTATTGCCAAAGCTCCTTACCGACTCGCACCATCCGAAATGCGTGAACTCTCGAACCAACTCCAAGAATTACTTGAGAAAGGCTTTATTCGCCCAAGCACCTCTCCTTGGGGCGCGCCAGTCCTTTTCGTCAAAAAGAAGGATGGGTCATTCAGGATGTGCATCGACTATCGGGAATTGAATAAGTTAACTATCAAGAACCGCTATCCCCTACCTCGCATTGATGATTTGTTTGATCAGCTACAAGGTGCTACGTATTTCTCAAAGATCGATCTACGCTCAGGTTATCACCAACTACGCATTCAAGAGGAGGATATACCCAAAACCGTGTTTCGCACTCGTTACGGCCATTACGAATTCGTTGTTATGCCCTTTGGTTTAACCAATGCACCCGCGGTTTTCAAGGATCTGATGAATCGCGTGTGTAAGCCATATCTCGATAGTTTCGTCATCGTATTCATCGACGATGTCTTGATCTATTCCAAATCGAAAGCCGAACACGCGCAACATCTACGTTTGGTTCTCGAGCTACTCCAGGGGAATCAACTCTATGCCAAGTTCTCCAAGTGTGAATTCTGGTTGGAGGAGGTTCAGTTTTGGAGGAGGTTCAGTTTCTGGGTCACATTGTTAATAGTTAAGGTATTTACGTCGATCCCGCGAAGATTGAAGCCATTAAGAGTTGGATTACACCTAAGAACCCGTCCGAAGTCCGTTCTTTTCTCGGACTAGCGGGCTACTATCGACGATTTATCGAAGGATTCTCAAAGATCGTAGTGCGGCTTACCGCTCTCACGCATAAAGACAAGCCTTTTGTTTGGGGAACTGAATAAGAGTCTGCTTTCCAAACCCTTAAACACATGCTTTGCAATGCTCCCGTTCTCACATTGCCCGACGGAAACGACTATTTCATTGTCTATTGTGAGGCTTCCAACCTTGGTCTTGGTTGCGTCCTTATGCAGCGAGACAAGGTTATAGCTTACGCATCTCGTCAGCTCAAAATCCACGAGAAGAACTATACAACCCATGATCTCGAGCTAGGCGCAGTTGTTTTTGCGTTAAAGATTTGGCGACACTACCTGTACGGTACCAAGTGTACGATCTTCACCGATCATAGGAGCCTGCAACATATCTTTAATCAGAAGGAACTTAATATGCGTCAACGCCGATGGGTAGAGCTTCTCAACGATTACGACTGTGAGATTCGTTATCACCCAGGCAAAGCAAATGTTGTTGCCGACGCACTCAGCAGACGGAGCTATCTGCTTAGCACTCGTAACGTCCAAGCCCTGTACGATCTCGAAACCCTCATCCGCGAAGCTCAGCATGCATGTTTCAATGAACGCACTCTGAAGAAGGAAAGAATCTATCATGACGGAGCCCAGCTTGTGAGTAAATCAAATGGGATATTCCACTTTCTGGACCGAATTTGGATCCCTAAACGGACCGATTTGCGACAGATCTTGATGGACGAAGCCACAAATCCCGGTATTCTATTCATCCTGGTGCCGACAAAATGTACCAGGACCTTCGCTATAAGTACTGGTGGCCTGGCATGAACAGGGATATTGCTCTCTACGTTGGAAAGTGCCTGACTTGTGCAAGGGTTAAGGCCGAACACCAAAGACCATCTGGCTTACTCGAACAACCGCCGATCCCTATGTGGAAGTGGGAGAGTATAGCTATGGACTTCATAACAAAACTTCCGCACACGTCATCAGGTTACGACAGCATTTGGGTTGTCGTTGACCGTTTGACCAAATCAGCTCACTTCTTGCCAATACGGGAAGACTACAAGGTAAAACGATTAGCCCGAATCTACACAGACGAGATCATTTGTAATCATGGGACGCCTCGCGACATCATCTCTGATCGTGATGCTCGGTTTACCTCGCGACTGTGGGAAACGTTTCAAACGGCTCTCGGTACATCGCTTAATCTAAGTACCGCTTTCCACCCTCAAACCGACGGTCAGACTGAAAGAACGATTCGTACTCTTGAAGACATGCTCTGTTCGTGTGTCATAGACTTCGGTGGTAATTGGGATAAATACCTGCCGTTAGTCGAATTTTCGTATAATAACAGTTATCATTCCAGCATTCAAATGGCACCATTCGAGGCTCTATGCGGTGGAAGATGTCGATCGCCTATTGTGTGGCACGAGATCGGGCATTCGCAATTAACCGGTCCCGAGCTATTGCAAGAAATGACAGAAAAAATTTTCCAAATTCGAGTTAATCTAACGAAAGCTCGGAATCGACAGAAAAGTTATGCCGATAGACGACGCAAGCCCCTTGAATTTGACGTTGGCGACTACGTACTCCTAAAGGTATCACCTTGGAAGGGTGTGGTCAGATTCGGCAAGAAAGGGATACTAGCGCCTCGATATGTTGGACCTTTTAAGATTCTGGAAAGGATCAGAAAAGTCGCCTACAGACTCGAACTACCGGAGGAACTTAGTAACGTCCACCTGACTTTCCACGTGTCAAACCTCCGAAAGTGCCTGGCTGAGCATGATTTAATTGTACCTCTCGATGACTTTCAAGTAAACGAAACACTACACTTCGTGGAAAAGCCTGTCGAAATCATGGATCACTAAACCAAGCAACTCAGACGCTCTCGCATTCCTATTGTGAAAGTCCGATGGGAAGGCAAACGAGGCACAGAGTTCACTTGGGAACTCGAAAGCGACATGAAGGCGAAGTACCCGCAGTTGTTCGTTACGGCTTCGGCCTAATTTCAGGACGAAATTCCCTAAACAAGGGGAGGCTGTAACACCCCGTTTTTTCGAAGTCGAAGTCGAAGTCAAGGTCAAAGTCAACGACCGATTTTGCGCGACTTGACTAGTAGTGAATTTCTTTTAGGTGTTTATTTTGGTTGTATTATGTGGAGTAAGTGTCAATAAATAAAATAATCGACGTATGTTATTCGTAATCTAATCGACTTACGACTGTGAACTATAGGAAGTAGCAATGTGATAAAGTTAACTAAATGATAATCAACCTATGTTAATTTAATCGACATCGAATCACAATCGCACTCGCAACTCGAATTACACATTTTGGTTGTTGTTATACGTCTGTGTGTGCCTTATGTGTTACTTGTGCATGTTTAATTTTGTATGTGTGGGAATCAATCGAAACACACTCGAAACGCAATCGAACACAATCGAAATCGAACTATGATAATTAGTGGAGAAAGGACAGTGCTAGATATGAATGGTTGGGATTAAAAGTAATTTGACTAGGAAAATCTATCACATCACTCGCAATTACAATTGAAACCTTAAAAATCGTCGCGCCAAACACCCGAACCAAGTGCCATCCGGCCGGATAAGCCATCCGACCGGGCTGCACTTGATCATGGTGCCATGTGTCATCCGGCCGAGATGACATCCGACCGGATAGGTCATCCGGGCGAGATGCCATCTGACAGGCCAACACTTTCCCCTTTTGGAACTCTATAAATACCCATGTCACTTTCATTCTTTCTACTTTTGGAAACTCTCTGTCCGAACAGCCCGTGCTCCTCACCTTTTCTTCGATTTCTCTCAATCCTGGTAAGATCTCGTCTTAAATCTTGTACTTCCTTGATCTACACGCACTCCTACACCTTTCTATCTTTTGAATCTTAACTTTTAACCATGAAGTCACTAGATTTGAGGTGTTCTAGGATGACGTCATCATGGTGTTCTTGAAGAACTTCATGTTTTGGCTTCAATCCATCAAGAACAACTTGGATCCAACCGATTTCCACACAAATAAACAAGAATCTTGCATAAATCTAAACGCATTCATGGTGAAAAAGGATTGAAAGGTGGGTTCTAACTTTCTTTCAACTCTTTTACACTCGATACACTCAAAAACCGATAGAATCGGACCTTGTTCTAGTCTTCTACTTATTCTTAGTGTTGTTCTAGCTCAAGATCTGGATTCTACTCATGAGACCATCGATTTTGGGTTAACCAAGAACAACCGCCTTGAACCGGTTAACTGGTCGAACTAGGGTGATTCCTGTTTCATCGGGTCACTTGGGTCAAGATGGGGTTCTGTTGGTTAGCACGTTGTCAAAACGTCTCGATAAAAGCAACAAACAATCAAAACGGCCAAGTGAAAGACGAACGGAACGACCAGCATGGAGTGCTATCCGACCGGACTGCCGTCCGAACGAATAAGCCATCCGAACGACTAGGTCATCCGAACGGCTTACACTTTGGGTCCCACACTTATCCAACTTTATCTGAAGTTTGAGTATTGAACGAATTGCTATCCGATCGGGCTACCAATCCGACCGGGTTACTCTTCGGATCATGAGATACTTGGACTTTAACACTCGAACAATTTTCAACATGATTCAATGCACTAAGGATGCCACCCGACCGGACTGTTGTCCGATCGAGTGACAACCTGCTGTGGATTTGCACTCACAAAGTAACCTTGCCACTTGAGTCGCCGTCCGACCGGATGAGTCATCCGAGCGGATTGTCGTCCGCACGACAGACCTTCCGATCGACCGACTTAAAAGGTAGAGATACTTCAATGTTTTCAAAATGCTACAACGAAAACTTCAAAGGACAAGCCATCATACACAAACACATCAAAGGAAGAAACAATCCACTCGAACAGTCATCCGACCAGACACGACTAGACCATTCGGTCGGATTACCAATCCGACCAAGCTACTGTCTGAGCCACTTACACCTTGCATCGTTTTACGCGTCACTTATCGTTATGTTATCGTTCTAATCAGGCTAATTCCGCTCTAAAGCGCTCCCTTCAATCCATCATCGCTGTGAGTATACTCGATCCCATTTTGCTCTACGCACTTTTGGGTGTTACATGCGTTACGAATATTCAAATCACAATAAACACACTACCCAATACTATTTGAACGCTAACCGTTAATGCATGTTATACGTGGCTTATGAATGCTTGTTTGTTATGTTTACACATGGAATGCTGTCTACCTGCCTTAGCAACGATAGTACTATAGTTTGGACTCAGCACCTGTTCGCAGGGGTTGTTAAGGACAATTACTTGCATGGATTACGGTGGTAATCATGTATTGCGAACTGCCTCAGGCAGTCAACCCGCAGACATTGGTATCGATGGATCTATGTCCATAACTAACGTGCTTCTTTTCACTATGTGTACGTGCTGGTTATGCGTAAACGAATTTCGAACTCTATATGCTATTATCAAACTTGTATGCTCACCTTTACATTATATGTATTGACTTTATTTTAACGTATGTGACAGGTGCTTAGGATGCACATCTGCTAGGAAATCGAGGCTAGAATAAGGCTCTAGAGGCGAACAAATAGTTGTCTGTACAAATTAAATCAAGGGTCTCTAGAAGCAGATAAACAATTGCTCTATTTAAAATCTGAGTTGTCGGAATAGAACTATTTGCCTAGATTTTGTCTGTAATAATTTGTTTACCTTTTGAGACATGGTATGGGACATGTTATTTTAAATTGATTGGTAATGATAATTGTTATGGAAACTTCTGGACAATCTGTTTCGCTCAGTGCCATGCCCCGATGTTTCCGCCATCGGTTAGGGTGTGACATCTGATCTCCACATGCTCTAATCCTTTGATGAATCTATAAAATTAACAACACCATAAGCTTATTACGAGAAGCAGGGGTGGGGGTTCTTCTCGTACACACCCTCCGACGTGAGAATAAGTGTTGATTTTTTCTAAAGAGAAAGCATAAGTTAGGGTGAGTAGAGAATGCAAGATAGATTTATGTAAAACCCCAAAAATGGTCCTAGTAATTAAACCCCGTTAATATTAAAGAACGGGTAAAATACTATTAGTGGTAAAATTTGACCGGATAAGCGTTAGGATTTTCAATAATCAAAGCTAACGCTAATTAAAGTGAACAAATACAATGTAGCATGTAAAAGTTCATAAAAAGCTCGGGTGAGTGGGACTTATATTAAATCGGGTTGTAAGACCCAAATTTAATTAATTTAACTAGGAATATGTAAACCTGATTATGATAATGGTTAATTGTTAGTAAGTGTTATGTGGGAATTTAAACAAAACTAAACTTGAGGGACCAATGTTATCAAAAGGAAACTTGAGTTTTATAAACAAAAAAAAAACATAGCACACAACATACATAGTGTGTGTAGGTCGATCCTCAGGAGAACTAAACAAGGCAAACCCTTGTTCTTCAAAGATCATCAAAATTGCAGGAGAAATTGGACCCCAAATTCGTGCATAAACAGGAATTATCGATCACCTAGACGAGGGGATCATAAGGTATGTTGTAGAACTTGATTCGATGATTTCATGAGTAGTGGGTTTATGACAAATTTTTGATTTGTAGGAAAATTAAACTTGATGGTGCATTAGAATCACCAAATAAAACTTGAATATATGTTGATTTTAGCCCTAGTTCTTAAATTGATGAAGATGAAGTTGGGAAGATGGTAAAAATTAGGGTTCATAGATGATTTCTTGAAATAGATGATGTTTTTAACATCTCTTAGCCTATAATCATTGTGTTATAGGTTTCTAACCATTTCCAAGAGTTTAATAAGAGTTTTAGCCATAGAAATGAGTTGCATTTGATGGTTTGGGTCGAACTTGAAAGGACCCTAAACATGATTTCTGTAGCTTTTTATATGGATTTTGACTAGTCTTAAAAAAAAATCATATAAAATCAACCGTTTATCCGATTTGGGTGTTCTATACCTTTTCGGAAAGCTTATGGAGTAAATTTTTACTGTTTTCAATCATAAGAAACAAATATGGTTGTTAAATAGGCCAAAAAGGTGAATTAAAACTGTTTTTCAGAAACTTTGAAAGCTGTTTGAAAATGAAAATATAGTTGTTATACTAATTTTATAAAATCATATAAAATCACAGAAAATTCGTTAGAAGGTGTACCTTATATGCTGCGAAGGTATTTGAGTTTTCTACAATCCATATTTGAACATGTTAATCTAGTTCGGATTTTTAATGGGTCATAATGGTCAATTACAACAGTTGTATAGAAAATCGCTGCACATTAATAATGTTATTATTAATCAAGAAAAGACATATGATTGCGTATACTTGAATTAGACATGAAGTATTGATTATTAGGAACAAATAACACTTGTGACATGCTTAAAGTATTTAAAATCACTTACTAACTAGTTTGTATAAGTAACTTGACTAACGGGTCAAACGGTTAGTGAATGGAAAGAATTATGGGACGAAAATAGTTGTTGAATAAATAGCATACTTTGATGAGTAAGTGTCTGTGAATCCATAAGGTGTGATGGTCATGTTAATGGTTGACTAATCTAATCATCTTTTGGATATGATGTGGTAGTTTAACTCTGACAAGCTAGGTATCATCTTGGAAACAAACGGGTCAACTGGATACAAGTTCAAGTATGAAACTCACAAGAACACAATGTAAGTAAAGCTTACATCTTTAAATAGAATCACTAATTATGTATTTGGTCAAAAGCAAGGTAATTTAAGATTGGAATGAATCTTTGAACTTTGATCGTTTTGACGCGAACCGATACGGGTCGAAACGAATAAAGATGGTAAGAAACCATGTTTTTGGTGGTAAATAATGGGTTTTAAGAAGGATAATCTATGGTGTAATCCATAATGGGTAAAAGGGACATAATGTTTAATTTGGTCATGTGTTGAAGAATAAACCATGAGTTTTGAAAAGACACCCTGTTGCGTAAGCCATAATGTGTCAAACGAGTAAAGAAACGACTTTATATGACCACATGGTGTAAACCTTAATGGGTCAAATGGGCGAGAAGGTAAATTAATACCTTCTTGCAATAAACAAATGCTTGGTTTATCCAAAATGCAAAAAAAATGGTAAGTTAAGAAATGGGTAAAATGGTCATTTAGGCCAAACGGGTCAAATGGTGATGTTATCACCATTTGATAATAACGACTAGTGTTTGCTTGTCAAGTCTTATGCTCACAGGGACAAATAGCGTATGAGATTGCGTTGTTATTATTGAACAACTAATAGATGAGGTATTAAAACGGGTCATTGCTTTGACCCGAGCCAGGTATGAGTAATTGGTCAAACTTTTCGGTAGTGCATAATGGAAGGTTTAAACCATTTGGGCATAATGCTACATAATGGGTCAATTTATAAAATTGACAAACTTGAGGGTAGGATAGTATATAATGATATTCTATCATGATCCATCACAATTGAAGTTATGACGCTAGATAAGTAAAGTTAATAAAGTGATAACGTAGGTTATGAATGGTGAAACTAAGATATGGGTTAAATAAGTCTTTATTTGACTAAAGTAATCAAATGGGTCAAATGAATGCGAAGACGCATACTGGGAAACGTGAGCATAATCATAAATTTAGTAAACCCGGATGAGGGTTTAAATCTGTAGGGATTTAATCCTTACCATAAAAATATAGTTAGTATAACTATATTTGATAACAGGTCGAATAATCGCATGAATGAAATGTGAGCCAATGGCTTAGAGTACAAAAGTCATTATTCCGGGTTACGGATTTTGAGTAAAAAATGTGGGCGATTAAATTACGATCGCGTAGAAACAAGTTTCGCGTAAAACGGATAAGTGTACTAAAAGATATGCGAGTTTTCGTACATAAGGGCAAAACAGGAAAACTTTCCAGCTGCAACAAACCGTAACCTACGGCTGAGCGCCTTAGGTTACGGCAGACATTTTCTTCCTTTTGTTGGTTAAGGTTGCCGTAGGCTACGACACCTATGCCGTAGCTTCGGCGGGTTCCTCCAAAAAATTATTTTGTTTGTTTGTTTTATGTTTTTGGGTTGTAAATCTATGTTTAAGCACCATACAACTAACGTATGAGTTGTTATTTATGTATAGGTGATAGCTAGGAACTTATGGATGAAGATCAAGCATAGCGAAGAACCGAACACAACCGAAATTCAAGCTTTCGCTTAGTTCTGTTATTTTGTGAAATGAAACAATTATGAACTTTGTAAAGATTTATATTTTTGCGAACATATTAATGTGCTAAAGTGTTAAAGTGTATTAAACACTTATGAACTTTTGTTAAACCCGACACATTAAATGAACGTTTATTTGCATTATTTTTATAAAATGCAAATCTTTTTGTTAATTCTCAATTGTATGAGCATGGGCCTTACAATTTCACCTTTGAGAAGTATGGTATTTATAGCCGAGAGGGTGGAGAATATTGGAGAAGGATTGGATACGACGTCATTGTTAGTGAACATCTATTTGGTCCCCTCTACCATACAGTTTGTGTTCGCAGAGGTAAGCGTACGTCCGTTGGCCCTGATTGGCCACACGTCGCTCTCTAGATGTATTTATCGTCTCGCCTATTGTCAGCCGTTAGTGGAGGTTTAAGGATGCGTGACTTGGCATCATGTGATTGGCCAACCGTCGCTATCGCTTATACCTCCTGTTCCTTACATGATAGGCATTTAGTGGAGATCACCCGGTACAGTGCTGGCGGACGGTGATTGGTTGCAAGTCGATTTTACCTTTTACTATATGTTTCCTCCATGTTGGCATAGTACTACGTGGCAGGTGGCCCCCATGGGTGGTTTATTATGACCAGTTGGTTGTTTTTAAATTTAGATATGAGCTTAGTCCTGGGCCCACGGGATTTACTTTGGGCCTGTGAGGGGTCTAGGACCATATCTGTTCACGTTTATACCATCATACCTGACTAACCTTTATGATTTTTATACAATGATGTTAAGGTACGTTAAATAGTTAGTTGATTATCTGCTTTTGTATGAAATATTTGTTTAATGCTTGATTGTGTAACAACCCGACTTTTTGAAGTCAAAGTACAAGTCAAAGTCAAAGGAAGAAAAGATTGCTAATTCCGATATGTCACTCCTTGCTTAATTACTGATTTGTGCTTCTTGATTTGTGATCGATACTCTATTTTATTTTCTCTTTAGTTGTATTATGTGGGGTACTTGTTAATAATCGATAATTAATCGTAGTTTAATCGCTAATCGACTTATCGCTAATCGCATCGCTATCGCATGTGCAACTCGAATTATGTGTTCTCGATATTGTTTTACGTGTGTGTGCTATTATGTGTTACTTGTGCATGTTATGTTAATGTTGAGGTAATTAATCGCAAAATGCAATCGCAACTCAATCTAATCGCAAACGCTAAACGCAAGTTATTTATAGTGATTGTAAGTTAGATATAGTAGTTAGGTTATTTGTGTAACTAATGGGTAATACTATCGCATCGCACACTCGAAACGGATCGCAACGCTCAACACGCAAAATGAAACATCGAAACGCAACTTGCCGGAGCCAATCGATCGAATGACCATTCGATCGAATGACCATTCGATCGAATGACCATTCGATCGAATGACCATTCGATCGAATGGCCATCTGAACAGATGAACATCCGATCGGATTGCCATCCGATCGATGTGCCATCTGATCCATTCCATGTACCGCTTTCCTCTTTTGGCAACCTATAAATACCCCCTATCACATCACATTAGTGATGTGACAGCTCTCTCATTCGAACTGCACGCTCAAGCCCTCTTTTCTATCGATTTCTCACGATTCTTGTAAGTTTTCCACTCAAATCTTGTACTTCTACGATCTATGCACACTTCTTCATCATTTTCACCTTTGAATCTTCATTTTTAACCGTGAAATCAACGGATTTGAGGTGTTCCAGGATGATGTCATCATGGAGTTCTTATGAACTTCAAGCTTTGGCCTCATTCCACCAAGAACAACTCAGATCTACATGATTTCCACATGTTTTAACAATATTTTCGCATAGATCTAAACTCTTTCATAGCTAAAAGGATTGAAAGATGGTTTCACAACTTTCTTTCAACTCTTTTACACTCAATGCACTCAACACCGATAGAATCGGAGCTCGTTCAGGCCTTCTACTCGTTTACTAGTGAAGTGTCGGTTGAGATCTGGTTCCTATCAAAGAGACAACCGACTTCAGGTTTAACACGAACGAACCGTCATGAACAGCCAATTGATCGGACAGGGGTGGTTCCCATCCGATCTGATGGTCTGGGCTTGGTGGGGTTCCTATTGTTGAATACGTTGTCATACCGTCTCGAACAAACCGCAAAACTTTCAAAACAAAACAAGTTCAAAACGATCAGATTGTGGGACAGATTGCCGTCTGATCAGATTACCATCCGATCGAACAACAATCCGATCGGATTGAACTTGGTTTCCACACTTAACATTTTTCATAATTTTCAAAGATCATCAGTTTTAACGGATTGCCATCTGATCGGAAGACCATCCGATCGAATGACCATCTTGCTGTGAACTTGTTCTCACTAGAAATGTCTCGCCGATCGAATCGCCATCCGATCGAATGACCGTTCGATCGAACGACCTGAAAGGTAGAGATACTTCTCTGATTTTGAAATGCTACAACAAAAACTTCAAAGTCACATCATACACAAACACATCCATCCCAAACGAATGTCAATCTGACCGAATGGCCATCCGAACGGATGGCCATCAGAACGGATGGCCATCCGAACGGATTGACATCCGATCGAATGACCATCCATTTGGATTGCCATCCAATCGGATGACCATTCTTCACTTGTTCACTCGTCACCGTTTAACTCGCCGTTTATTCGCCTATACTATCATTAACTGTTCAGGCTAATTCCTCAGCGCTCCCTTTAATCCAAGAGAGTGTTTAGTTATTAAACACAACCTGTGAGTATACTCGATCCCTTTTTGCTTTAAGCACTTTTGGGTGTTACATACGTTACTTATTCTAAATCACATCGATCACACAACGCAAACACTTTTATACGCTGACCGTTACTGCATGTTATACATGTTACTCGATGAATGTTTGTATGTTATGTTTACACAGTGATTGTTGCCTGATGCCTTAGCAACGATAGTACTATAGTTTTGACTCAGCACCTGTCATGGACAGGGGTTGTTAAGGTTATTTCTTCACGTATCACAGTGGTGATATATGTTGCGCATTCTACAACTCGTCGTCATGTCTGTGCATATTTCATTGTCGATAACCTACTTGCTTCACATTATACATGTTACATGTTGGTTATACATAAACGCTTTCGAATTCTATTATTACTATTAAACTTGTATCCTCACCTTTACACTATGTGTATTGACCTCTATTTTAACATATGTGACAGCTGTTTGAAAGCTTAGGATGCTGTGCTCTTGCTTTTGTGGAATCAAGTAGGAGAGTCTAGAAACAAACAAACAATTTATTTATTTGAGTTGTCGGAACAATGATTTGCCTTGAGATATCTATGTCTGTAATAATTGACTTGCTTGATGGGTTATGGTATGGGACAAAATATTAACTATCCGGTAATTTAGTTGTTATGGATTTCTCTTGGGCATTCTGTTTCGCTCAGTACCGCGCCCCGATGTTTCCGCCATCGGTTGGGGTGTGACAGATTGGTATCAGAGCCATAACTATAGGGAATTAGGCAAGACTCGACCTAGTCCGGGTCGATGTCTTAGAAACGACCTAGTCTATAGTCTAAGTACCAACAGACCGACTTGTGCATACCCGGTACGGGTTTTGCACGAGCTTACTCGCTATTTCTCGATCGAACTCGCTGAACACTACACTCCTGCGCGAACATCGCATACTATAGTTCTGCGCAAGATCAGCCTTTCCTAAGGCTGGACACACACACAAACGGAAGATTTGGTTAAGATTAGATGTGAAAACCACAAACTCTTGACCAGATCACTCGTTTGACACGTTATTTTTACTATCAACCCGAGAATTTGCGTTGAGTTAGGAGTGAAATCCATACCTCAACGGGAGTCTCACCCTCCATCTAAGATTGTCTTGGCCGAGTTGATAAGTTAGGGGCAAGACCCGCATCTTAACGACACGCCCTGCTCCTTATTATAAATTTTTACAAAACTCTCACCAAAGTCTTAATGGATTCCGATGACTCGAGCCGCGTGAGTAGCCAAAAGGATGCGTGCCATTCACCGTATGTCGGTGATAGATTACAGTCTATTAGGTCAAAGCGTGCACTTGAAGTCCTTGAGAATAGTCAAATCACTTTGGGCAGTTAATGTCTTGCACCCAGACGATCTCTCTTCGATTTTATATGTTTCGATTATGGAATTCGCCACTGCTGACTTTGAGATTTATCGATTTTATGTGAATTTATGTGTTTTATATGTTTATTTGTTAGCATTTTGAGATAAACAGTACGGTGGTACTGATGGTTTTCGATTCCACTTTTCTCACTCCGCCCAATCACGCACAACACACATCACGCCCACAAATTGCTTGTATTTATTCGCTAATCGCACTCGCAACTCTCAATCGAAATCGCTACTGTAAGGATAGGTGAATACGTTCAATATGTGTAGGTCAATACGTGCAAAATATAGTCGAATACATGTTTTCATGCTTACGTGGACTATGTGCTTTTGTGCTTCTGTGCTTATGTGATTCTGTGAATTTTGTGCCTATGTGATTTTGTGCCTTGATGTGTTCCTACGTTTTATAAAGCAGCTTTAGTCGAAATAGTAGACTATACTCGACTTAATCGAAACCGTGTTTGAATCCTGCGACGATGTTTGTTTGCAGACAATGTCATCATTTAGATCACACACTGCTCGCTCCGTTCGACGTAACCATGATGATAAACTAATCGCTGCTCTCGTCTCTAAGCAAATGGCGAAAGTCATCCCACAAATTGTTAGTGAGCTGAACGAAAACACTAGCAAGTCCTTAGAGGAGTCCAGGACTGATACTCCCAAGACTACTTTTAGCTTCAACCAGTTCAAAGCCTGCGGTCCGAAAGAATTTACTGGCGAAGATGGGCCTACGGCCATGTTCTAATGGTTTGATTCAATCGAAGTTACCCTGCGCCAAAGTGGCTGTCCGGAAGACCTTCGCACTGTTAACGCCACCGGCGTTTTCCAATCCCGAGCTCTAGATTGGTGGATGGCCGAGAGAAACAAACGAGGGAATGATGCAGCTTTTGGACTGACGTGGGACGAGTTGAAGGACATTATGATGCAAGAGTTTTGCCCTCCCCATGAACTCCAAAAGCTAGAGGATGAATTCTGGCATATCAAGGAGGATGGCGGAGATAACGCTGGTTTAACTGCTCGCTTCAAGCAGTTGAGTATCATCTTCCCTGCTCAAGTTACTACCCCCGAGATTACAATCAAGAAGTATATCCACGCTCTGCTTGTTTAGGCTGCAAAGACGACAACTATTGTGGAAACCTACCTGCTCGCCGCTGAGATCCACGATAAGGGAGTCAGGGCTGGTTACTTTGATAAATCCTCCAAGAATCTGCATCAAGTCAGCGCTGCTCCCACCGCTGAAATCGCCGCTTCGCAATCTTCAAAGTCCTCCCGCCGCAAGAGAAAGAACAACAGCTCCAGCAACAAGAACTATGTAGTTACTGTCGCTCCGCTCCAAGTCGTGCCTGCCCAACCGTAACCGCAACACCGCCAAGTAGCGGCGCCTGTGGTCAATGCACCGCCTGCCAAGTGTGCATACACTAGACCACACCCACTCTGCCCTACTTGTACCTATCATCACCCGGTTGGAATCGCATGCCGATTCTGTGTTCACTGCAACATGTACGGCCATTTCACCGCTAATTGCCGTACCGGTCCACGCCAAGCTCCAGCACCAGTTCAAGCTCAAACTCCTGCTCTACCAGCTCTGCAAGGACAGCAAGCAGCTCCTGCACCCGCTGCTCAAGCAAAAGCTTGCTTTGCGTGTGGTGATCCCAACCACTTCGCAAACGTCTGCCCCAATAGAGTGGTAAAGTAAGAGCCACAGCAGCAGCAGTAGCCAGCACCGCAACAACACCAACAGCAGCCAGCTCAGCAAGCAGCCCGCGGGTGCATTTTCAACATCAACGTCCGCCAGGCTCAGGCAGACAACAACGTGGTTAATGGTACATTTCTCGTAAATGGTATATATGCTTCGTATTTATTTGATACTGGAGCCAATAACTGTTTTGTATCATTCGAATTCGAAAGGCTCCTAAATCGTAAGCGCGTTAACCTCCCATCCACCTTTGACGTAGAAGTTGCCACCGTAAGAACCGTCACAGTTAGTTCCGTTCTTCGTGACTGTACTCTCGATCTCAACGGTCACGTTTTCCCGATCAACCTTATCCCGATGCAACTTGGTAGCTTTGATGTCATAGTAGGCATGGATTTCCTTCGGGAGAATCATGCTGAAATCGTTTGCTTCGATAAAATGATTCGATTCTCTCTCGCGAACGGTGATCAATTGTGTGTTTATGGCGAAGTCGCTTCAAAGAAGTTGAAACTCATGTCGTGTGTGCAAGCTAGCATGTATCTCCGCAATGAATACCAAGCATACTTGGCGCACATCGTAGTAGCGGAGGAAAAAGAAGGAAAGACTCGAGTAAAAGATGTTCCCGTAGTTTGTGAATTTCCCAACGTATTTCCTGACGATTTACCTGGTTTACCTCCCACTCGTGATATCGATTTCCGAATCGACCTCATTCCTGAAGCAAATCCTGTTGCTAGAGCGCCTTATCATCTCGTTCCCTCTGAAATGCGCGAACTCTTGAGTCAGCTCCAGGAACTACTTGATAAAGGCTTCATTCGCCCTAGCACCTCTCCTTGGGGCGCGCTTGTCCTTTTTGTCAAAAAGAATGATGGATCGTTCCGGATGTGCATCGACTACAGGGAATTGAATAAGCTGACTATCAAGAATCGCTATCCCTTGCCTCAAATCGATGATTTGTTTGACCAGCTACAAGGTGCTATGTGTTTCTCGAAGATCGATCTGCGCTCAGGCTATCATCAGTTACGAATTCAGGAGGAAGATATACCCAAAACCGCTTTTCAAACCCCCTATGGTCACTACGAGTTTGTTGTTATGCCTTTTGGTTTGACTAATGCTCCCGCAGTCTTTATGGATCTAATGAATCGTTTGTGTAAACCCTTTCTCGACCGCTTCGTCATCGTGTTCATCGATGATATCCTGATCTATTCCAAGTAAAAAACCGAACACTCGCAACATCTATGTTTGGTTCTTGAGTTACTTCAGGGAAACCGTCTCTATGCAAAGTTCTCCAAGTGTGAATTCTGGCTTGAGGAGGTTCAATTCCTATGTCACATCGTCAATAGTCAAGGAATTCATGTCGATCTTGCGAAGAATGAAGCTGTGAAGAGTTGGGTTACACCGAGAAACCCGTCCGAAGTTCGTTCTTTCCTCGGATTGGCGGGTTACTATCGCCGATTCATCGCTGACTTTTCGAAAATCGCTGTACCGCTTACCTCGCTCACGCATAAGGACAAACCTTTTGTTTGGGGAACCGAACGGGAGGAGGCCTTTCAAACTCTCAAAGCTATGCTTTGCAACGCTCTCGTGCTCTCACTGCCCGACGGAAATGACAATTTTGTAGTCTATTGCGATGCCTCTAACCTTGGTCTTGGTTGTGTGCTCATGCAACGGGACAAGGTTATCGCGTACGCCTCTCGACAGCTCAAGACCCATGAGAAGAATTATACAACCCACGACCTCGAGCTAGGTGCAGTTATTTTTGCGTTAAATATTTGGTGACACTACCTTTACGGTACCAAGTGTACGATCTTCACCGATCATAGGAGCCTACAACACATCTTTGACCAGAAAGAGCTGAATATGCACCAACACCAATGGGTTGAACTCCTCAACGATTACGATTGTGAGATTCGTTACCATCCAGGCAAAGCAAACGTCATCGCCGATGCTCTTAGTCAAAGAAGCTATTTGCATAGCGTTCGTAATTCTCTAGCCCAGTATAATCTCGAAGCTCTCATCCGCGACGCCCAACATGCTTGCTTTACCGAACGTACTTTGAAGAAGGAAAGAATTCTTAACAATGGCGCTCAACTTGTGAATAATCGAATGGTATATTCCATTATCTAGACCGAATTTGGATTCCCAAGCGTACAAATTTGCGACAAATTCTGCTCGACGAAGCCCATAAATCCCGGTATTCTATCATCCTGGTGCTGACAAGATGTACCAGGACATGCGCTACAAGTACTGGTGGTCGGGCATGAAGAAGGTTATCGCTACCTGTGTTTCGAAGTGCCTGACTTATTCGAAAGTCAAGGCTGAGCATCAACGCCTCTCTGGCTTACTCGTACAACCCGAGATCCCGATGTGGAAATGGGAGAGTATAGCTATGGACTTCACAACGAAACTCCCGCGAACACCTTCAGGCCACGACAGCATCTGGGTTGTCGTTGACCGTTTGACTAAATCTGCTCATTTCCTGCCGATACGAGAAGACTTTAAGGTGGAAAAATTAGCCCGAATCTACACCGACGAAATCATCTATCGACACGGGACGCTTCGTGACATCATCTTTGACCGCGATGGTCGGTTTACCTTGCGTCTTTGGGAAACGTTCCAATCTGCTCTCGGTACTACACTTAATCTAAGTACCGCTTTCCATACCCAAACCGACGGTCAGACTGAAAGAATGATTCATACCCTTGAAGACATGCTTCGCTCATGTGTCATAGATTTCGGTGGTAATTGGGACGCGCACTTACCTTTGGTTGAATTCTCGTATAATAACAGTTATCACTCTAGCATCCAAATTGCACCCTTTGAGGCATTATACGGAAGAAAATGTCAATCGCCTATTGTATGGCACGAGATCGGGGATACGCAAATTACCGATCCTGAGCTGTTGCAATAAACGACTGACAAAATCCTCCAAATTCGAGACAATCTATTGAAAGCTCAAAGTCATCAGAAAAGTTACGCCGATAGACGTCGCAAGCCCCTTGAATTTGACGTTGGTGGTCACGTACTCCTAAAGGTTGCACCTTGGAAGGGGGTGATCAGATTCGGCAAGAAAGGAAAGCTCGCGCCTTGATATATTGGACCCTTCAAAATTTTGGAACGAATTGGTAAAGTGGCCTACAGACTCGAACTACCGGAGGAACTTAGTAATGTCCACCCGACTTTCCACGTTTCGAACTTGAGAAAGTGTATAGCCGACCAGGAATTACATGTCCCTCTTGAGGATTTACAAGTGGACGATACATTACACTTCGTGGAGAAGCCTATCGAGATCATGGGCCGAGAAACCAAGGTGCTCCGACGCTCACGCATTCCCATTGTGAAGGTTCGCTGGGAAGGCAAACGCGGCGCCGAGTTCACCTGGGAACTCGAAAGTGACATGAAGGCGAAGTATCCGCAACTGTTTGTTATGCCTACTTCTTAAATTTCATGACGAAATTTCCTAAAGTAGGGGAGGCTGTAACAACCCGACTTTTTGAAGTCAAAGTACAAGTCAAAGTCAAAGGAAGAAAAGATTGCTAATTACGATCTGTCACTCCTTGCTTAATTACAGATTTTTGCTTCTTGACTTGTGACCGATACTCTATTTTATTTTCGCGTTAGTTGTATTATGTGGGGTACTTGTTAATAATCGATAATTAATCGCAATTTAATCGCTAATCGACTTATCGTTAATCGCATCGCTATTGCATTTGCAACTCGAATTATGTGTTCTGGATATTGTTTTACGTGTCTGTGCTATTATGTGTTATTTGTGCATGTTATGTTTATGTTGAGGTAATTAATCGCAACTCTATCGCAACGCAATCTAATCGCAAATGCTAAAAGCAAGTTATTTATAGTGATTGTATGTTAGATATAGTAGTTAGGTTATTTGTGTAACTAATGGGTAATACTATCTCATCGCACAATCGAAATGCATCGCAACGCTCAACACGTAAAATGAAAATCGAAACGCAACTCGCCGGAGCCAATCGATCAGATGGCCATTCGATCGATGTGCCATCCAATCCGTTCCATGTGCCACTTTCCTCTTTTGGCAACCTATAAATACGCCCTGTCACATCACATTAGTGATGTGATAGCTCTCTTGTCCGAACAGCATGCTCAAGCCCTCTTTTCTCTTGATTTCTCGCTATTCTTGTAAGTTTTCCACTCAAATCTTGTACTTCTACGATCTATGCACACTTCTTCATCATTTTCACCTTTGAATCTTCATTTTTAACCGTGAAATCAGCGGATTTGAGGTGTTCTAGGATGATGTCATCATGGAGTTCTTATGAACTTCAAGCTTTGGCCTCATTCCACCAAGAACAACTCAGATCTACATGATTTCCACATGTTTTAACACTATTTTCGCATAGATCTAATCACTTTCATAGCTAAAAGGATTGAAAGATGGTTTCACAACTTTCTTTCAACTCTTTTACACTCAATGCACTCAACACCGATAGAATCAGAGCTCGTTCAGGCCTTCTACTCGTTTACTAGTGTAGTGTTGTTTGAGATCTGGTTCCTATCAAAGAGACAACCGACTTTGGGTTGAACACGAACGAACCGTCATGAACAGCCAATTGATCGGACTGGGGTGGTTCCCATCCGATCCGATGGTCTGGGCTTGGTGGGGTTCCTGTTGTTCAATACGTTGTCATAGCGTCTTGAACAAACTGCAAAACTTTCAAAACAAAACAAGTTCAAAACGATCAGATTGTGGGACGGATTGTCGTCCGATCGGATTGCCATCCGATCGAACGACAATCCGATCGGATTGAACTTGGTTTCCACACTTAACATTTTTGATAATTTTCAAAGATCGTTAGTTTTAACGGATTGTCATCCGATCGGAAGACCATCTGATCGAATGACCATCCTGCTGTGAACTTGTTCTCACTAGAAATGTCTCGCCGATTAGATCGCCATCCGATCGAATGACCTGAAAGGTAGAGATACTTCTCTGATTTTGAAATGCTACAACGAAAACTTCAAAATCACATCATACACAAACACATCCATCCCAAACGATTGTCAATCCGACCAAATGGCCATCCGAACGGATGACCATCTGAATGGATTGACATCCGATTGAATGACCATCTGTTCGGATTGACATCCGATCGGATGACCATTCGTCACTTGTTCACTCGTCACCGTTTAATGCGCCGTTCATTCGCTTATGCTATCATTAACTGTTCAGGCTAATTCCTCAGCGCTCCCTTCAATCCAAGAGAGTGTTTAGTTATTAAACACAATCTGTGAGTATACTCGATCCCTTTTTGCTTTAAGCACTTTTGGGTGTTACATACGTTACTTATTCTAAATCACATCAATCACACAACGCAAACACTTTTATACGCTGACCGTTAATGCATGTTATACGTGTTACTTGATGAATGCTTATATGTTATGTTTACACAGTGATTGTTGCCTGACGTCTTAGCAACGATAGTACTATAGTTTGGACTCAGCACTTGTCGTGGACAGGGTTGTTAAGGTTATTTCTTCAGGTATCACAGTGGTGATATGTGTTGCGCATTCTACAACTCGCAGTCATGTCTGTGCATATTTCATTGTCGATAACCTACTAGCTTCACATTATACATGTTACATGCTGGTTATGCGTAAACGCTATCGAATTCTATTATTACTATTAAACTTGTATGCTCACCTTTACACTATGTGTATTGACCTCTATTTTAACGTATCTGACAGGTGTTTGAAAGCTTAGGATGTTGTGCTCTTGATTTTGTGGAATCAAGTAGGAGAGTCTAGAAACAAACAAACAATTTATTTATTTGAGTTGTCGGAACAATGATTTGCCTTGAGATATCTATGTCTGTAATAATTGACTTGCTTGATGGGTTATGGTATGGGACATAATATTAAGTATTAACTATCTGGTAATTTAGTTGTTATGGATTTCTCTTGGACAATCTGTTTTGCTCAGTGCCGCGCCCCGATGTTTCCGCCATCGGTTGGGGTGTGACAGATTGCCACATATCATTTCCTATCAAATTGCTATGAAATGAACTTACATTTCGTTTCTACTCCAATACCTGAGCAACCCTCATGTCGGTGATTCGATAGGTGCACCATTGAGGCACTGATAACGTAGTATGAATTAATCATAGTATATGTAATATTGTATGAGTTAATTACATAGATAGTCCATGTGGTTCGTTGAAAGTTTCGCCTTTGGATACTAAATTTTTTTTGTAACATGTTAAGGTTATGTAGTTTCGTTTTTATAACACACTCGGGATAAAGCCTAAGGGTTGTCAAAACTTAACAGCGTACACTCACACTATGGAGGATGTTTTTTTAGAGTTTCCTGATAAGATATACAAGAATAGTAAGATGGCTTATGTTGACTTGCTGAACAAGGAAAAAGTTGTGTTAGTAATGTAGATTCAATTGCTCATGAACTAGGTTATGACATTGGGTCGATTCTAAATTATCATTATCTTATACCTTATGAACATTTAGATTGGGTTGAGACCTTCAAGCAACCATCATGATGTAGCTAGTTTGTTGAAAGATTTGCCTGATCATATAGAAATAGACGTTTACATTGAAACTAGTGAAACCTATTAGAAGTTAGGATAAAAAATTGACAATGTAGGCAATGTTGAAAATGTGGGGAGTGAAAAGGTAGTGAATGTTGTGAGAAATGTTGAAGTTCTTTGCAGTGTTTGAGGGTCTTTTATATGAAGAAATGAATCCAAAAAATAGTGAAGAATTGAATGTAGGAAATGTAAGTAATGAAAAGGAAACAATAAAGACTCATTCAAATGTAATTGATGATGGGGATGTTGAAAACAGAGATGAAGCATGGGTTGAATCTGATGATGATATTATTCATTCTGCAAATATCATTGATGAGGGAGAAGTTGATATGAGGGGATTTAGTGCCAATCTTTATGTAAACAATGAACTTACGCATCAAAATGGTCATAGAAACAATCATGTAGAAGAAGTGGAGTATACAATAAATATATTGATTTATTTGGTAGCTCTTCATCTAGTGAAGACATTGAGAAAACAAGGAAAAGAAAACCTAGAATGATTAGAAAGAAAGCATTTGTTGAGAGTCTGTTGTTTTATGTTGTCCAAGAATTTGCTAATCAGAAGTTAGCTTTTATAGGAATGGTCAACAAAGGTTAAGGGTTGTTTTCAAGGGAACTATCCCACACTTTGAAACTAAAACAAAATGTAGAACTATAAGAAAAGGAAAAATTGTTAAGGAAGATTCAAATCTAGTGGATCAAAGTAAAGCCCAACGGAAGGTTCAAGTAAAAAAAAAAGCAGGAAAACAATAAAAGATGATAGGAAATGTCCATGGGTTTTGTATGTTTCTAAGTTTAAAGAAAAGCCCACTTGGGTTGTAAAAACTTATAACCCCCCAACACAAATTTCTTCAAAGTAGATCTGTTAGGACATTCACTTCTGATTAGCTTTCAAAAGAACTCTTGTCTCAAATTGAGTCAAACCCATGCATCCCACTAAAATCCATAAAAGAACAGATGCAGAGGAAGTATGAAGTGGGTGTTTCAAAAATAAAGGCTTTCGGGGAAAAGTCATATGTTACAAAACATGAAATGGGTGATTACATTCATCAGTATGCTAGTTTGAGAGACTATATACTTGAATGGCATAGAGCAAACCCAGGTATAACTGTCACACTTGAAGTTGAACCAAAGTACAATCTTGTAGTTGAAACTAGAATTTTTAAGAGAATTTACATATGCCTAGGTGCACTCAAACAGGGTTTTAGAGCTTGTAGAAAGGAGATAGTTGGGTTAGATGGTGCTTTTATAAAGGGTCCCTTTCCTGGTCAACTACTAACAGTTGTTACTGTTGATTCAAACAATGGAATATATCCAATAGCTTATGCAATAGTCAATGCCAAAACTTTAAATTCTCGGGAGTGTTTTGCAGAATCTAGGGGATGACCAAGGATTAGACGTGACTTCTAATTTCACATTCATTTCAGATAGGCAAAAGGGTTTAATTACTGCCCTACAACATGTATTTCCATCGGCTGAAGATAGGTACTGCATTCAACACATACACCAAAATATGAAGCTCCAATGGAGAGGCAAGGCCTCCAAGGACATGTTATGCAGTATAGCAACAGCATCTACAGTACCTGAAGTCAATGACAAAATGGATGAACTTATATTGTTGAATGTGGATGCTTACCAGTGACTACACAGAACTTATCCATCAATTGGACTAGAATCCATTTTACATGTATATTAGATGTTTCTGTTAGTTTTATACTTGTTTTAAAGATTATTGAATGGGGATGTTTTATAATTGTTTTGTAGGTAAAACTAGGCATGATTTGCTATTGAATAATATTTGTGAAGTATTTAACGCAAGTTTAGATGATGGTAGGGATAAGCTAGTTATAACTACCTTGGAGTATGTGAGAGAATACTTAATGGGAAGGATTGTAAAGTCATTGACTAGAGTATCAAGTTATGATAATAGCTAAGATAACTGAAAAGTTTGAAGACATCAAAAAGGATGCAACCAAGCCGAGTGTTTAATAGAATTGAGGCAGGTTGTATCAAGTTACAAGTTATAAGGTTGAAGACAAGGTTGTAGAACAATGTGTTGCACATGCAAAAGAATGCTCATGCAGGAGATGGGAGTTAACATGCATTCCTTGCAAGCATTTTGTTGCCACTAATTAGAGCATGGCTTAAAATGGAGATCAGGTTTGATTGTATGAATAATTTTAATATTTATTATTATGTTAGTTATATTAATATGCTATTATACAACATGTTGAAATCCCTCAAGCATGGGTGAATCCCTGCTACATACTTGAAACATGGAAGAAGTTTTACTCACACAAGGTAGGTCCTGTTAATGGTAGAAGTCTATGGCCAACGTTAAACTATCCTACAAGGATAAGAGAACCTTATTATCATAAACCAATTGGGAGGCTAAAAAGCATATAAAGATGGATGCAATGGAGAAAGATGATGATGACATGGTAAGTGGTGGGAAGCTTAGCAGACTGTCACTTGTAGGAAATGTGGAAACAAAGGTCATAACATAAAAAACATGCACAAGACAAGGTGGGGAAGGTTTTGCATCTGCAAAAGCTTCTGGGTGGGGTAAAAAAGGTTCAACTACTAAGGGTTCAACAATGCTAAGGGTCCAACATCAGGTAAGGGTTCAAAAAGTGTTAAGGGTTCAACATCACCTAATGGTTCAAAGTTTCCATGTAAAGGCTTGATCCTTATTTGTAACATCAGGTGGAGGTTTGATCCTTATGCGTAACTAGTAATTTGGTTAGAAAGTTTTTTTGATCAAAGTTTCCATGTAAAGGCTTGATGCAAAATTAATTAATTCTGGACACGTATTTGTAAAGACGAAAGTTATTTGCAATGTGTATATGTCGTGACATGCAAGTTTGGAGGAATTAATCTCCTTGGTCAACACAAAGCAAACAGTTCGTGGTTTTTTTTAAACTTTCGATTAAGGTTTAAAACTCTTGGAAAATCGTTGTTGTTGTTTCGTTTTTAAAAAAAGCCCGCATTTTTCAAAGTTGTGTTTAGGGTTTCAGTTTTGGGCAACTTTTGTCCGCATAGGATGATCTAGTTCGAAGGTTTCATACATCGATAGAAAGGTTTCAAGGTGTGACGACTGATTTAGGGTTTTTGATTGGATTTCGTTTTGATCCTGCTCGTGTTTCCCGGGAAAGGCTTGCGACCATTGCTATTTTTCACTCTTGAATTATTTTGTTCGATTATCGTCTTATGACAGTTCGGATTTTAGTTAGTGGAAAATGCAAATAGATTCATTACTTGGTAAAAAAGACTTGGATATGTACTGTAATAAAAACCTAAGAAAATGGATAAAGCTGAAGATGCTCTGTGGAATGCCAATGATAAGAAAGCTAGAGGTGTAATTACGTTGTCACTGACGAGTGTTGCCTTTAACCTCATGTCTGAAACCACTGCGCGTGGTATGATGTTAGCCTTATCAAACATGTATGAAAAGCCGCTTGCAGCTAATAAAGTGTTCTTCATGAGAGAGTTGTTCACGATGAGAATGAAAGAAGGAAGCTCAGTGACCGAGCACATAAATAATTCGAACTGTCCTCTATCCAGATTATTGTCTGTGGGAATGAATTTCAATGATGAGACCAAAGCTGTGATTTTGCTATCTTCACTGCCTGATAATTGGTTTGGAACGATGACTGTTTTCGCTAACTCAGTGAGGCCTGAAGGGTTAACATTTGAAATGATCCGGGATTTGGTATTGGGTGAGGATGTTAGCCGGATAAATACTAAAGGGTTCTGAGATGTTACATGTTGGCATATGAAGGGATAATAGCAGGAACAGTGGGAGCAGCAAGAGTCGGGGCATGAGATCGTCTAAGGCTCGTCTGAGTATGCGTTGTTGGGACTGCAACGAGAAAGGGCATTGTAGAAGTCAATTTCCGAAGAATAATTATGGTGGAGGATTGAAGAATTTTAATGGATTGAACGACTCTAAAGAAAAGGCTTTGATACTTTGCGTTGAAAGTAGTGTGGAATCCTAGATCATGGATTCTATTGCATCATGTCATGATACCCATAGCAATGATGACATGTAGAATGTCAAAAAAGACGATTTTGGCAACGTTAGGCTAGGAAACGTTAAAATTCTTGACGTAACGGCATGGAGGATTTGGATCTAGTTACTACTTTAGGTACTACCTGGACTTTGTATAAAGTCAGAGTTATTTTGAGACTTGAAACAAAGTTGATCTTCGTTGAACAGTTGGATGAATAGGGTTTAAACATTAAGTTTGGTGGTGGAAAGTGGAAGTTTTGAAGGATAATCATGTGATTGCTAAAGGTTTCAAGAAGGGGTCGTTATATATGGTGTATGTTCCGTCTACGGAAGTGACGACCCGTGTTAAGACTAACGCCAAATCCGGGCTCGCTAATTCGATAGTTAAACTAGTCAGTTTGCAGAAAGGACCCTGGGACTTTAGGAAATCCACTTAAGTGTATTCGGAGGTTTGAACATGTACAAGATTTTTGTAGCAGTGGGAGCACCGGGAGTGTTCGACACCGTCTGGAAATCAACGTTGGTTCAGAAGATTAGGTTTTCGAATGAAATCTCTCCTGAGAAGTTTCTGCTAGTGGGGAGTGTTCCTCTGAGAATTCTTGTATCCGAGGGTTCGAGTCTATGGGAATCAGTTGGGATAGAGGATGTGAAGATGGGGTCTTTTGAGACCGGGTTGAGGCACTCTAGGGGTTCAACGGGCCTTTTTGTTTACTAATGATTGGGCCGGTTGCGAGTAGGTTGATTGGGGATACATGGTTTGAAGTTTGGTTTATTCTTGGGAGTTGGATCTAGAAGACTTATGTCCCTGTGTGTGTTTGAAGTTTCGGATTACTGAAGACCTAGATTGGTGTTTGTTGGCGGACTTGTTTATTGCAAAGCCTTCAAGTGGGAGATTGTTGGGTGTGAAGTTCGTAGACTAGTTATTTACTATTGGGCTTGTTTATTTGATGTTTAGAAAGCCCGTTTTGGTTTTCTTGTTCACCAAGCCTAAAACCCTAGATAGCCTATATATATATATATATATATATATATATATATATATATATATATATATATATATATATATATCATTGTCTATGTAATTATAACCTTCCCCTATATATATATCATTGTCTATATAATTATAACCTTCCCCTATGTAAATATCATTGTCTATGCAGAACAAAATTTAGTGTTCTGCATAGAACCTTCCCCTATATATATATATATATATATATATATATATATATATATATATCATTGTCTATGTAATTATAAAACTTGTCAGACCTAAATAAAATATCCCTAGTTGCAGTCCGTAGACTTAGGTTCCCAACTGGGACCGAAGAACGTAAAATTCTCATATTTATGTTGTGCTTTATATTTTCTGGTTGTGTGTTTGTTGTGAATCAGTCATTCCGTTGTGCCACTTAAACCCAACGCCTTTCTTGAAGAAATATTTCTTAGCAAATCAAAGAGTTTTTAGAAAAAGAATGTTAAAAGTAAATTATTCACCAGTTCATTTAGGTTCTTTGAGTTTTAAAAAAAAAAGAATGTTAAAAGTAACTTATTCAGCGGTTCATTTAGGTTCTTAGAAAATGTTTATTTTACTTTTAAAGGTTTCTGAAAACCTCTATAAAACCCCCCGAATCTGCCCAATAGTATATGATAAATTTTATAACTAATTATAGATCAAAAACAATAATAACTAGATATTGAAAATTGAAATGAAATTAGCAATAAGACCCGTGCGCGTTGTGTCACGGTACATCGCAAACATCGAATGGATTAGTCCAAACGTTATGTGATGCATTAACCATATGAAAACACCCGTTTCGACATATCTGATTGAATTCAATGGGAAAAAAGCAGACGAAAAAACGTTGAACCCTACACGCACGTTGCTACGTATTGACTAGCAAAACTTAGAATGAAACGTAAAACGAAGAAAACTTGCGAAAGATGAAAAGTATGGGGGAACAATGTTGAAAATAAAAAAGTGTTTGGATTAAATTGAAAGATTGAAAAGCTTTTGGTTAAAACTAAAAAAGTCAAAGGGGTTAAGTTGCAGAAATAAAAAACCCTTTGGATTAAAAGTGAAAAATGCAAAAAAAAATTGAAAAACTCTCGATACATATATTACAACTACAGGAATGGGATCAAATACAAACACTTATGTTTGTAAGAACCGTAAGAACCAACACATAATTGACAAGTGTCCCTGAACAAAAAAAAATAGTTTAGAGGTAATTTAGAACTTTTCACCATATTTATTTATAACTAATTAAAAATAATTCTTAAAACATTAGGGAAAAAAACGAAAGGAAAGAGAGGAAGGTGTATTTCAGAACCGAAGCTCTGATAACATAAAAGTGTTTATGGTATAAAATTCTTTGATGATTTCTATTGAATTACAATGCCCTTTATATAGGGAGAATACAAACGAATAATAAGTAAACAATATATACAAACAATGCACACTAAATAGGAGATTACAATCTATTCCTAAATTAATAATCTTCTGGAATACTCTTCGGCTAAGACCATAAATCCATGCAAGTTTAATTCAAATCAAAGTTTGAATTTTTTAACATATCCATGATCTAGTAACTCTCCATGATCGAACCAACCTGTAGGAACCACCACAAAAAAATATAATCAGCACAACACTATATAATTAGCATAACATCCTTAATCGTTCTCCATTATCAGCACATCGTCCTCAATCGTTCTCCATTATCAACATAAACGACATTAGCACAACATCCTCAATCGTTCTCCATTATCAGCACATCAGATGTGCTGATTATATCTACTTTTGGTGTTTGTTTGTATTATATTGTAATTAACACATAATCACCACATTATCAACATAATTATAAAAACAACTTTTGGTAACTTTTTTAAAGGTTACTTTTATAAATAAAAAAAGGTATAGCAATATGGTACTCATATTAAAGATAAAAAAATACTTGATTTTATGGTATATTTTTTTTAAATAATGAAGTATATAAAAGTTATTTTAGTTTAAAAAACCTTGGTGGAATTTGTATTTAATTGAAAATGGTCAAATGACTAGTAATTTTACGAAATTACCCCTAACTTGTTAGTACTAATTTTTAATTATAAGGGTTTTATTTATAATCAACCCCAACCCTTGATTTAAACTATCAATGGTTCAGATCTGTTCTTACGCTTTTTTACAATTACCACTATTTGTATAGGATCTCAACCCTACAACTACATAAAACAACAAAATGTTGCTAGTTTATAGTTTAGAAATATATAGTTCGGTTTGTATGAAGTATTGAATAATAAGAAAAATGAATCATAACTTGGATTAAAAATAGAAAAAAAAATGCGTTCGATGTCAGGCACATATTATATTAACATCTCTTCATTTATTAAAATTACTAGGGTAAATTCCTTTTCGTTCATATATCAAAATTACCAGTCGTGGGCAATGATAGGACCAGGGAATTTCGGGTTCGATTCTTAAGTCAGACGGGTTTCACTGGTAATTTCACTGTCGTGTCTACGGACGGATGGGTTATCGGGTTTTCCCCGAAATTGGTGTTTGACGACTCAGGTTACTCTTGAAGTACTCGATTTGTCTGGTGGGTGACTCGAGAGTGCTCGGTTTGAATTTTTGGCCGTTAAAAAAAAGTTCGTAGCTTCAAACCATTACAAATATACCTACTTCCAAAGTTTACACGTTTTTGTTTGTCGTCTTCATCATTTATTTCCATCCACCAGAGAGACTGACAGAACTTGAATAATCTCTTCGCAAATGGCCCATAATCATTAACTATGGTGATAATGGCCCATAATCATTTACTATGGTGTGATATTTGTAGAAAAGAATCATATATATTATAAATACAAAAAGGGAATAATTCATCAAATATTAAATAATTTTCGGCCAATGATTTGCAATATCGTGGTGGCTAATCTCAGTGCTATGAAGTTTCTCTATAAAATGATGTTACTTCAAATATTTGTAAATGTAAGGTTAAATAGTACAAGAGTATAGGTGGTGGTATATTTCTCTTAAAGAAATCTTAATTGATGTTAAAGAAAAAAAGTAGGACCCTAATTGATGGGTGTCTGAAGCTGGAGTGCCTGACTTTAACCATAAACCTATTGAATGGGAACATGTGGCTTGGATTCCACCACGAAAACCACCTAAAATTATCCTTAGGCGAATTATCTTAGGTAGTGTTTGGTATGTAGAAATGAGGGATGGAATGGAATGAATTATTATGAGGGAATGAAAAAAGGAATGTTTGATTGGTCAATGAAATGGAATCACCCATTTCATAAGGCATTTCATTCCCTCAAATTCATTCCATCAACTCCCCATGTTTTTTTTTCATTCCATCCCAACTAGCACCATTCATCACCAACACCACAACACAACAAGCCACCACCTTCGCCACCACCACCACCACCACCACCGACGCCATCGTCATCTCCACCTGCAACCCGTCAACGCCTCCACCGCCACCCTGACAGCCACCACTGTCGCCGCCACCCACCCGCCACCATTGCCACCCGCCAACGTTGCCACCCACCGCCGCCTCCAACCACCATCGCCGCCAACACCAGTCGTCACCGCCACCCACCACCACCGTCAACGCCACCACCACAACCAACCATCGCCGCCGCCACCCACCGCTACCTCTGCCTCCACGCACCCCCTGGTCACCACCACCCGCCATCGCTGCCCCACCGCCACTCGTCACCGCCGCCGCCGCCGACACCGCCGCCACCCACAATCACTACCATCGACCACCATCACTCACCGCTGATTTTATTCCTTCGTTTTTTCTTGTCTATCAAACAATACACAATAATAATTCATTCCATTCCCATAAGGTAACCAAACAAGACATGGAATGGTAATGATCCATTGCATTCCTTTGTCTATTCCATTACCTCGTCCATTCCATTCCCTCCTCTATTCTATTACCCCGTACCAAACAGACCCTTAGAGTTATGCACAAAAATTAGGAGGCTGTAGGAAGATGAGCAACTAGGGATAATGACGAATCTAGCCTATTAATTCAAAGGTATTTTAAAAACAAATTATCGTGCAATCATACAGTAATAAAAAAAAAATACGATAGTAAATAAAGGTAAACAAATACTTAATAGATTTGTCATTTTCGTGTTTTCATAGCTTGAAATCATTCCATTACATCGTCTTTTACTTTATCAAAAGTTTCTTTTTCGACCGCACAAACTGTAACGCTATGCTCTTTCGTAACTTTCCTCAATTAGAAAGCTTGTCTTGTATTTCTATTTTTGGAAATTTGTTCCTTTTGTAATCGTATTTTGTTGTATCGTTGTAAACCCGAGGCTTTGACGTAATCAAATTCATTATTTCAAACAAATTATACTTTGCTTATTCGTTCATACTTATACGTTTTGAATTCTTTCGCGCATTGATACATTATACATGATTCTTGAAAAAGTACGTGCATCTTGCAATCAAACATCGTATATACATGATCTACCCGCTTCATATACACTTATACATCAAACTACACTTGCAAATACTTGAATCTATGATTACTAGGCATACTTAATGATTAGTTATGTGCCTTTATACTTAACATCACCTTATAATATGCTTTTTATACAAAAAACACCTTATAACATACATTATACCAAACTATAGGGCCATAATCGTCAAAAATCCAACAATTTCCACGGCCGAAGCCGTCGCGCCCCGCGACCGCCACCCACCAATTCCGTCGTGGCCCACCAGGCCACAGAATCTGAATCTGCAGAATGTTGGCGGCAGCTCATGGATTGGGCAAATGCATTTTTTTTTAAATAATGTCGTATAAAAAAGGTATAAACGTTTAAAAAATAGAAAGGGAGTAATATATATGTGTTGGAAAGAGAGTCCACAAATAACTTATTCTAAAAATACCTCTTACATCCATTTTCTCCAACATTATCTTAATCATTGATTTAAAAAATAAAATGCCAAGATTTTTTTTACCATATTTAGACAAAATCAACTTTTTATTTGATTCTACGAGTTTTTTCCCAAACTATTTTTTTTACATTCAATTAATCTAACGTATTTTTTTTTACTTTTATCTTTAATTTCATCTTCTCATGACAAATCATCCATACCGGTTTGACAGTTTCAGTTCATCCAACATCATCATTCACACCAGCAATTTTGGAGATTGTGTTTGTTAGGGGAGGATTTTCCAATCCTAAGGATCACGGATACTCAAGCACTGCCAGGATCACGGATCCTCAATTCTGTTTGAATTAAGGATCCTCAGAAGACATTGCAGGATCAGGATTCAGGATCCTTGTTGTTATCCTTATACTAACGGTTTCCTTCATTATGTTTAAGTTTATTTTGCAGGAGTATACGCCTTGGACTTGGTCTTGACGATATTCTTGGGGAATATGCCCTCAATATTCCGTACGTGCATGGCTTTGTGAACGTTATGGAGATCGTGGGAAGCTTGCACATTTAGCGGATAGTTAGTTGTTTTAGTTTTTTCTAATTTTAAAAGAGGATAACAAGCTTGAATTAGAACACTTGGCTAATTTAGCAAACACACACACTCGAAACAGCTCTCAATAGCTCTCAACAGTTCATTTGGCGATTTCATATACATTACACTATAGTGATCCTTGTAACAAGCTTGTTATCATCCCAAGTTGTAACAATCATTTGTTTAATTGTAGTTGGTGATCGGTAGTTTCCATCACCCGAGGTTTTTAATGCCGGAGATCAACTCTTGATCAAGGGCTTTTTCCTCGTATAAATCCTTGTGTCATTTGTTCATTTCATTTGCAAGTTATTCATACATCTGTTCAAGCATCATTCCTCACAACAAAGATTTGGTTGCATTATCCTAGCCTGATTTTTGACCAAAACAGTTTGGCGCCCACCGTGGGGCAATTGGTGCTTCATTTCTGAAAAATTTTGCTCATTATGTTCATTTCGGTTCATCATCTTCAACTACATGGCTTCCTCAGTAAAGAACACTTCAAGTTCTATGCCGGCATTCACTTCTTCACAGGGCGTTCCACCTTTGCCTCCACCACATTTTGGATCCCAGAAGAATGCTGAAAATGCTGCAAAGAGACCAAGCCCCATTTTTCCAAAACCACCAACTTCTTCTGTTTCTTCTAACCCTACTACTAGTGATCTTTTTTCTTTGATTTTGCAGATGAGGGATCACATACGAGAGCAGGATAAAACCAATGAAAGGATCCTCCGGGAGATTGGTGACATCAAGAAACAGAAGAAATCAGGGGAAGATCACTCTCCTCTGATACCAAGGTCACTGGATTTCGATACTCAAGCTATAACTGCCCAGCAATCTGCAGCTCCGGACATCCAGTATCAGAGTGGACCATTGGGAAGGCGTTATGGAACAACAACTATGAGTCAGGATTTAGGGTCTCACTTCCAGCCTTCAGGATCCTGTTTTCAGCCTTCGGGATCCTCTTTCCAGCATCAGGGATCCTTCGTCAGCTCAGGAGGATATTTGGGGACGCACACAGTCCAAGGATCCTCTCAGGTTCAAGGATCCTCCCAGGTTCAAGGATCCTCTCAGGTTCAAGGATCCTCCTTTCAGGTTCAAGGATCCAGCATCTTTCAGGATCAAGGATTCTTAAGAAGTGTGCAGCCTTCAAGTTCGGATGTTCATCAAGGAGACTTCATTCCAATGCAGACCATTGCTTCTTCTGGTCCTTCGGTCATACCAGAATCCCGTCAATATGGATTCACATCTGCAATTCCAAACTTGAATCCTCTGGGAGGTAACACTTTTAATAATTCTTATAACACTAACCATGGCTCTATGCAGGATACAGGTATCAATCAAGCTATGGCTAGGGAATTACAGAAACTGAAGGATATGATATCCAACGTTCCAGGAGTGGTTAAGCCCATTCTTGAAATCGCAGATGGTAGCCATAGGATATCTCATTTTGCACCACCTATTTGTGATGCTGAGATACCCAAAAGGTTTCAGATACCAACTATGAAGTTGTATGATGGTTCGACGGATCAAGAAGAGCATGTAGCTCAATACAGAGAAAGGATGGAGATCAATCCAATCCCTGAGAGGTTAAAGGAAGCATGTCTATGCAAGGGTTTTGGATCCACACTCACAGGATCAGCTCTTAAATGGCTGCTAAGTCTTCCCCCTTACTCTATTACTTCATTTGCTAATCTAGTTAATCTGTTTAATAGTCAATTCTCTTGTAGTAGAAAATTTGAACGTTTAACTAGTGATCTATATAGGGTAACACAAGGTCAAAATGAATCACTTAGAGATTACATCACTAAGTTTAGTAAAGAATCCTTAGACATTCCTAATCTGGATATAGCTACGGTTGTGGAAGCCTTTAAAATGGGTTTGCTTAGGGATTCATTATTCTATGATGATCTTGTCATGACCCCATGCAGGAATCTTGATGAAGTGAGAACCAGGGCCCTTAGATTCATCCGATTAGAGGATGATAAAAGGATCCAAGAAAGACTGGCAGGATCCTCGAAACAGGAAAAGAAAGGATCCTACTTCAAGAACAACAAGTTCAAGTCCTACAACAAGTCTGATAACCAGAATGTGCATGCAGTAGAACAAGAAGAGGATGATGAGGATTATCCTCCAATTTCTGAGTACTGTTTTTCTGTTGATAACAATGAACTAATTCTTGCAATGCAGAATCTAGGTGAGAAAGCAAGATGGCCTAGGAAAAGTGATAAACCAGCCGCAACAAAAGACAAGTCCAAATGGTGTGCATATCATGAGGATTTCGGACATCTCACTGAAGCGTGTATTGCACTTAGAAAAGAAATCGATTACTTGTTAAGCAAGGGGCACTTGAAGGAACTTTTGGGAAGAAAAAAGTCAAGGATCCAGGATCCTGAGAAGATCCCAGAAAGAGCTCCTGCTCCTCCAGCAGATGCACAAGTTATAAACTTCATATCCGGAGGATCAGACATTTGTGGTACTTCCTTTTCAGCAGCCAAAAGACATGCCAAGGAGACCAAGATGGATAATGGAGATAGACCCATCCGGACCTCTACTGTTACACAGGAGAAAGTTATAACTTTTGATGAGGATGATCGTGTTGATGTTCAGGATCCCCATCATGATGGTCTTGTCATTACTTTGTTCATTTCTAACCATTTTGTTCGCAGGATCCTAATCGATGGAGGAAGCTCGGTGAACATCATTCAGCTTGATGTCCTCAAGAAAATGAACATCCCTGAATCAGATATTGTCCCAAGATCCTCAGTTCTTGTGGGATTCAGTGGAGAAACCAAGAATACATTGGGGGACATTAAACTTCCCATCTTCATTGAAGGACTTCATTCTTATCAAAAATTTTGTGTTATAGATTGCTTATCTTGTTGCAATGTTATCCTTGGCAGGCCATGGATACATGACATGAAGGCAGTTGCATCTACATATCATCAATGTGTGAAGCTTCCTAGTCCATAGGGGGTGATAAAGATTGAGAGTGACCAACAAGAAGCAAAGAATTGCTATACCTCATCAATGAAGCCAGCCTCAAGACCAAGGGAGCAATAGTAACTAAAGTATCCTCCAAGAGACGTCTTGGAGGCAAGAGAACAGGATGTGAAAGAAATCCTTATGGATCCTCATGATCCTGAATCCAAAATCTTTATAGGATCAGGGATCCTTAGCAACATTGAACAGGATCTAGTATCCTTCCTTAAAAGGAGAAAAACTACCTTTGCCTGGAAGCATGAAGACATGACAGGTATCTCTAAAGATATAATTACTCATAAACTTGGTATTGACAGGTCATTTAAGCCCATACATCAGAAGAGGAGAAAGTTTGCACCTGAGAGGAATGCCATTATCCAGGAGGAGGTAGACAACTTACTCCACGCAGGTATGATTAGAGAGGTTAAGTATCCAATATGGTTAGCCAATGTGGTTCTTGTTCAAAAGAAAAACGGAAAGTGGAGGGTATGTGTCGATTTTACCGATTTAAACAAGGCATGTCCCTAGGATCCTTTCCCATTACCCCACATTGACTCCATGGTGGATGCTACCGCGGGTCATGAGTTGTTGACTTTTATGGATGCTTCATCTGGATTTCAACAAATTCAGATGGAACCATCTGATCAAGAGGATACAGCCTTTATGACCCCAACTGGTATCTATTGTTATATTGCTATGCCATTTGGACTAAAGAAAACAGGTGCTACCTATCAAAGGTTAGTCAATATGATGTTTAAGGAGTAGATAGGACACACTATGGAAGTCTATATAGACGACATGGTGGTTAAGTCCAAGACAGCTGAGGATCACCTTAGAGACCTGGAGGAAGCATTCAATATCCTTGACAAATTCAATATGAAGTTGAATCCTTCAAAGTGTCACTTTGGTGTTAAAGCAGGCAAGTTCCTAGGATACATGGTAACAAAAAGAGGCATTGAAGCAAGTCCAGATCAAATTAAGGCTATTGTGAATATCAAATCTCCTGCCAATGCCAAGGATGTGCAAAGGTTGACAGGAAGGATCGTAGCCTTGAATAGGTTCATATCCAGATCATCTGAAAAGTGCAAGGAATTCTACGACATTTTGAGAAAGAACAAGAAATTTGAGTGGACTGAAAAGCATGAAAGTGCTCTCAAAGCCCTTAAGGATTACCTATCCTCAGCTCCTGCCTTGATGAAACCAGAAAAAGGGGATATATTATCCTTATATCTAGCGGTATCCTCTAAAGCAGTAAGTGCGGTCCTTGTTAAGAATCACGAAGGTACACAACATCCTGTTTATTATGTAAGTAAGAGTTTGCTTGATGCTGAATCCAGGTATTCACATTTAGAAAAACTTATCCTTGCTTTGATTATGGCATCTACTAAACTAAGTCATTATTTTGAAACTCATGCCATTGTTGTTAAGACTAATTTTCCAATTAAGAATGTTCTCAGGAAACCTGAAATGTCAGGAAGGATGGCTAAGTGGGCAGTGAAGCTTAGTGCTTATGATATAAGATATGAACCAAGGACTGCCATCAAATCCCAAGCCTTAGCTGACTTTGTGGCAGATTTTAGTAGTGACTTGCAAAGAGAAGCTGAGTTAGAAGTTCAGCAGCTTGAAGAGACTAAGGATCCTTGGGTACTTTTCACTGATGGAGCTTCTAATGTCAAAGGAACAGGACTTGGAATACTACTAAAATCGCCACAGGGGGACATAATACCCCACTCCATAGCTTGTGAATTTCAAACTACTAATAATGAGGCTGAATATGAAGCCTTGATAGCTAGTTTGCAAATTGCCAAGCATATGAGGATCAGGTATCTTGAGGTACATGTAGATTCATTATTAATTACTAATCACTTTAATGGATCCTATGTTGTTAAAGGTGAAAAGCTAATCAAATACCTAGAGATAGTCAAGGAATTGGCACTCTCTTTTGTTTCTTTTAGTTTGACACAGGTACCCAGGGAAGAAAATGCAAAAGCTGATGCATTGGCCAACCTAGGATCATCCTTGAAAATTCCAGAGGATATCAAGATCCCTATCATCCATGTTTTGGCTCCTGCTATTGAGGATCACATAACTATGGAGTGTTAGGGGAGGATTTCTCAATGATCAGTGATCCTCAATTACTGTTGGGTTTGATGATCCTCACTTCTGTTTGAATTGGTGATCCTCAGAAGTATTACAGGATCAGGATCATGGATCATCGTAAGGATCCTTATACTAACGATTGTCTACTTTGAATATGGTATTGTTTTGCAGGAGTACGAGCCTGGACTTGGTCTTGGCGATATTCCTGGAGCATATTCCATGGCTTATTCCGCACGTGCTTAACTGAAGTGGACGTTATGGAGTTCGTGGAGGACTTGCATGAAATAGGGAATGTTTGTTAGCTTAGATATTTTTCCATTTTTAAACGGGGTTGTTTTGGTCAAAAATCAAGCAATGAAAATGTAACCAAACTTTCTGTTGTGAGGTATGAGGCTTGAATTGATGAACAATAATAAGGATCACTATGAAGTGTAATGAACAAATGACACGAAGATTTATACGGGGAAAAAGCCCTTGATCAAGAGTTGATCTCCGGCACAAAAAACCCCGGGTGATGGAAACTACCGATCACCAACTCAAATTAAACAAACAATCTGTTACAACTTCGGATGATAGCGAGCTAAGTACAAGGATCACTATAGTGTATCGTGTAGAAATGTGTGAAAAATGCTAAGTGTTTTGTCGAGAGCTGATGAGAGCGGTTGTATGAGTGTGTGTGTAGCCAAAAATAGCTAAGTGTCTCTAATATAGCTCACTACCCCTTTACAAATAGAAAATATCAAGCCTAACTAACATTCCGCAAATGGTGCAAGTCTTCCACGACTCCACAACGTCCATTTCTGGCCAAGCACGTGCGGAATAGACTAAGAATATTCTCTAGGAATGTCGCCAAGACTAAGTCCAAGTTGATATTCCTGCAAAACATTTACGAATTCAAAGTAGACAATCATTAGTATTGGGATCCTTATAGTGATCCATGATCCTGATCCTGTAACACTTCTAAGGATCACTACTTCAGACAGAATTGAGGATCACTAAATCCAACAGCAAATAAGGATCACTGGTCATTTAGAAATCCACCCCTAACAATTGCCCCCAAAATATAAGGAGTAAATATGTAAATAAATGAGTTATATTTTGTCGATCTTATCCGTATTTAACCAACGGATAACTAGCCGTTATAAGCGGACTAGCCGTTACGATCATGGCGTCAGTGAGATGACTACCCTGCAGAATCATCATTATAAATAAGAGTTAGAGATAGGGATCATTTCACATTTAAGTTCAAGAGAACTCCCTTTAAATTCTGCTTCGACGATCAAACAGGTAATTCTTTTCCTTTCTCCTTTCTCGTATTCTGCTCTTCTTTCTTTACCATCATCTTGTTCAAAAATGATGCTCCGAAGCTCACCGGGCAAGGATCACAAGAAGAACAGCCCCTTAAAAAGTCAAGGGATCATCAAAGATTCCGGAAAAGAACGCTATTGTTTCACCGATGCACAAATTGATAGAATTCGCCACTGTTTTCCAGCAAATACTGTTATCAGATCCTTTGATCCCACTGCTCTTAGTGACAACATCTCTGAAACTTGGGTAGCTTTCCCGGTTACACCTTTCACCATAGGATACACCTATCCTTTTCCAAACTTTACCCAATCCTTTTTCTCCCTTACCGGCATCTGCTATATCCAAGCTATGCCGATGATCTGGAGGGTCCTATATACCCTTGAAAGGATCATCGAGCAGGAAAGAATTGACCTAGGAATGTCGGAGTTGGCTGAGATGTATGATCTCACAACGTTTGGATCCCACCGATATTTGTTCAAACGTAAACCCGGAGAAGAACATCCCATCTTTAAGGCTACTAAAAACGATACCAACTGGAAACGGCGGTTCTTCTTCGTCAGAAGGGATTCTATCCCGGATGGAAAGGATTTGCCAAAGAAATGGAGCACTGATGGTAGGATTGGAGGATCCTTAGAAGGATCACTAAGTAAGCTCATTCTGATAATGCTTACTAATATGCTTTTGTTTCTTTTTGTATAGCTATCACATTCTCGCATATCATTCCTTCTGCTGCCACCAAGGGGAGACTTGCTGCCTTTAGAAAGCTTGATCCTGAAACAAGATCATTCAAGACAATCACCCAAGATTCACAAGAGGTATCCTCAGGCTCTGTCACCATGTCAAGTAAGTATCCTATTCTTTATATATTCAAATGTTTAAATAAATAGTTATATATGACTAGAATTAGGACACTTATCTGTTTTGGGTGTGTAGGCGCTGGAAAATCATCAAGATCTCCTTCCAAATTTAGTGTCACTGAGCTTGACACCGTCCGATCCTCCAAGAAGAAGCTTCCTGCCAGCCCAACTGCTTCGATCCCCAAGGCACCCGCTAAAGGAAGGGGTGGCAAGAAAAGAAAAGCCTCCGAAGCTGAGGATCTGCGAGGTCTGCCCCTGATCCGCCACCAGTTCCTTGAATACTTCTATGAGGTAAGGATCCTTATCCCTGCTTTAGGTATCCAGCTTATTTGAGGGTCACTTGTTCCTAAACTGTTCTTTATCTTCTTTGCAGAAATTTGCTGAGATTGAAGACTATGTTGGGCATGTCGAGGAGCAGGACAAGAAGATTGCTGACCTCCAACAAGTCGCATTGCTTAAGGATCTCAAGATTGCTGACCTCCAAAAGGATCTCAAAGACGCCAAAGCTCAGACAGCCACAATCCTGATTAATTTTGATTATGAGAGGAGCGAAATCACAGAGGATGCCAAGGTCTCTGCTGCCATAGCCATGTACAAGACCAAGCTACAAATGGCTCAAGACGCTCAGGATCCTGCCTTTGACAGGAGCAACTGGGATGTAGAAGGCTGGAAGGCAAGGCTGGCTGAACTGGATGACGATGAGGAGGCTGAGGAGGTTCTGGCGATTGAGGCTAATGGTAGTGGCAAGGATCATGGTGGTGAAGCTAGTGGAGCTGGAGGTGGTGATGCAGCGAAGGTGTAGGCTGCAACAATGGGCGATGATGGATATTTCTAGACGTAGCCGGAGCCCATTTTTTTTAGTTTGGTTATGGTTTTTTTTGTTTTGATGATGTTTTGGTAAACAATGGTTGGTCTGTATTTGAACAATAGTAACTAGGGTTGAGGATCATGGATGATCCTTTGAATAATAGGTAGAATTACAAATGGTGGAGGGATCCTCTGTTTGGGGGATGAAGCCATTGTGATCCTACCGTCTTTAATTTCCTGCACTTGTTAGACCTACAAACAATGGACACCCTTTGCCAACCCATGTGGACGGGCCACGTTTTGCTGGTAGAAACGTGGGTTGGCAATTTTGACAACCTTAAAAGGGTTTAAGCTTTTGTGAATAAAATGACTTTAACTTTTTGGCTATATCCCGTGTTGATATCCTTATTGTTATTTTATTTTTCAATCTATTGTGATGTTCATGTCGTTTAAACTTATCAAGTAAGGAAAAATTTAAAAAATATCACTTAAGAGTTAAGGATATGATCAAGGATCACAAAAAATAATTTAAGGATCACCATTTCAGTTGTCAAAGGATAAGTGTCACTTAAGTACATAATGAATAAAATCAAAACAGTTCAGGATCATACCTGAGAACCCAAGTTAGGATCCTATTCTTCAACAATTAAAATTAGGATAACCCAAGATACAAACCTTAGTTGAAAGTAAGGGTCAAGAATCTTTGGCCATTTATCTTCACAAACTTGAAATAAGATATTACTTGGAACTGAGCCATCATAAGATGATTGTTAGTGACTGGGGACAAGCCCAACAATTCTGGGGACAAGCCCAATATACTAAGGACAAGCCCAAAGGATAACTGGGGACAAGCCCAAAGGATAACTAGGGACAAGCCCAAAGGATAACTGGGGACAAGCCCAAAGGATAACTGGGGACAAGCCCAAAGGATCATATGTAAACTGGAGTATGGCCCATACTGGTGACTATCCAAGCTTAGTGACATGAAAATGCCAAAACCTTAGCTAACGTGAAAACGTTAGAAACCTTAGGAACGGATGTATGGTACGTCTACCATTATACGTAGGATCCTGAATATAGCCAGTACAACGAAATTGTCAGCCCCTAAAGCGGGTACTGGTCCCATTGCCATGAACTATACCAGGATCATCGTGCGCTACTGGCGAAACTAGGGACAGGCCCAGACTGGGGACTAGCCCAAACAACTGGATACTTCTGTGGATACTCAATGCTTAGTTAAAGATACCTGAACCTTCAAAACTCAGAAATCAAGTAAAAGGAGGATAAAGGACGCAGTATCCTTATCCCTGTAAGAATAAAAAGAATGAAATAGTTTAAGATTGGAATGTTACCAGAAAGAGGATCATCTATCAGCGGGGATCCTTCAAGGATACTTGTCTGGTAAGGATCATGGATCATGATCACATGAAATATTTCTTCAAATGGACAGCATTCCAAGCTCTAGGTAGCAAATCACCCTCCATTGTTAGCAATCGATATGCCCCCTTTCCTGCTTCAGCTTCAATCAAATAGGGTCCTTCCCACTTTGGTGCTAGCTTTCCATCAGCAGGATTGGTGGTGTTTTGAAATGCTTTCCTTAATACCATATCCCCAACTTGGAATTTCCTGAGCCTGACATTTTTGTTGTAAGCTCCAGCCATCCTTTGTTGATAACTGGCCATCCTTATCCTTGCTAAATCCCTGATTTCTTCTATAGTATCCAAGTCTTGAATCAAGTTTTCAGCATTTTCTTCAGGATCACGAACGCTTGTTCTTGCAGTTGGAACCACCATCTCTGTAGGGATCACTGACTCTGCCCCAAATACCAAAGAAAATGGAGTTTGGCCTGTAGCATTCTTGGGAGTTGTTCTATCAGCCCACAACACATAAGGTAGTTCTTCTGCCCATTTTTCTTTCTTGGATCCAAGCTTCTTCTTCAAATTGTTGATGATGATCTTGTTGGATGATTCTGCCTGACCATTAGCTTGTGGATGGACTGGTGTTGATGTTATCATCTTAATTCCCCAACTGTCACAAAAGTTAGTGGTTCTATTCCCAATAAATTGGGATCCATTATCACAAATAATTTCAGAAGGAATGCCAAATCTGGTAATAATATTCCTTTTAATAAAGGATATAACTTCCTTTTCTCTGACTTGAGCAAAGGCTTCAGCCTCTATCCACTTAGAGAAGTAATCAGTCATAGCAAGAATGAATACTTTTCCACCTGGTGCCTTAGGAAGCTTTCCAACTATATCCATTCCCCATCTCATGAATGGCCAAGAAGAAGATATAGGATGCAAGAGCTCTGCTGGTTGGTGAAGGATATTACTATGCCTCTGACAAGGATCACACTTCTTGGCATACTCCACAGCGTCCTTCTTCATAGTGGGCCAATAGTATCCTGTTCTCAGGATCCTTGAGAATAATGCCCTGCCCCCAGTATGGTTTCCACAATCTCCTTCATGGAAATCCTTTAGGACTTCTTGAATTTCAGGATGCTCAATGCATCTCAAATATGGTCCTGCAAGAGATCGTTTATACAACATATTGTTTAATATTGTAAATTGAGATACCTTAATTTTAAAGGCCCTTGGGTTTTCTCCTGTAGGAATTTCTCCATGTTGTATGTATCTCATGATTGGGAGTATCCATGACCCTGAATGAGATTGGGTATCATTACTAGGGATGATACCAGAGTCCTCTCCTATCTCCATAGCTACATGATCCTTGATAGCAGGGGTCAGGATATGGATAATAGGGATCTCAATATCCTCAGGAATCTTCAAAGATGATCCTAGATTGGCTAAGGCATCAGCTTCTGCATTCTCTTCCCTAGGTACCTGTGTCAAACTAAAGGATACAAAAGAGAGTGCCAATTCTTTGACTATCTCCAAATATTTGATTAGCTTTTCACCTTTAACAGCATAGGATCCATTAAAGTGATTAGTGATCAATAAAGAATCTACATGTACCTCAAGATACCTGATACTCATATGCTTTGCAATTTGCAAACCAGCTATCAAGGCTTCATATTCAGCCTCATTGTTGGTAATTTGAAATTCACAAGCTATGGAGTGGGGTATTATGTCCCCTTGTGGCGATTTTAGTAGTATTCCAAGCCCTGTTCCATTCACATTGGAGGATCCATCAGTAAACAGTATCCAAGGATCCTTGGTTTCTTCAAGCTGTTGGACTTCTAGTTCAGCTTCCTTTTGCAAATCACTACTGAAATCTGCCACAAAGTCAGCTAATGGTTGGGATTTAATGGCTGTCCTAGGCTCATATCTTATATCATATGCACTCAACTTCACTGCCCACTTAGCCATCCTTCCTGACATTTCAGGTTTCCTGAGAACATTCTTAATTGGGAAATTAGTTTTAACAATAATGGCATGAGTCTCAAAATAATGTCTTAATTTGGTAGATGCCATAATTAATGCAAGGATAAGTTTTTCTAAATGTGAATACCTGGATTCAGCATCAAGTGAGCTCTTACTTACATAATAAACAGGATGTTGTGTACCTTGGTGATCCTTAACAAGGACCGCACTTACTGCTTTTGAGGATACCGCCAAATATAAGGATAACACATATCCCTTTTCTGGTTTCATTAAGGCTGGGGCTGAGGATAGGTAATCTTTAAGAGCTTTAAGGGCACTTTCATGCTTCTCAGTCCATTCAAATTTCTTGTTTTTCCTCAGGATGTCATAGAACTCCTTGCGCTTTTCTGAGGATTTGGATATGAATCTGTTCAAGGCTGCGATCCTGCCAGTCAACCTTTGCACATCCTTAGCATTGGCAGGAGATTTGATATTCACGATAGCCTTAATTTGCTCTGGACTTGCTTCAATTCCCCTCTTTGTTACCATATATCCTAAGAATTTACCTGCCTTTACACCAAAATGACACTTAGAAGGATTTAGTTTCATATTAAATTTATCAAGGATATTGAATGCTTCCTCCAAGTCTTTAAGGTGATCCTCAGCTCTTTTGGACTTAACCACCATGTCATCAATATAGACTTCCATAGTGTATCCAATTTGTTCCTTGAACATCATATTGACAAGCCTTTGGTAAGTAGCACCTGCATTCCTTAATCCAAATGGCATAGCAATATAACAGTATATACCAATTGGGGTCATAAAGGCTGTATCCTCTTGATCGGATGGTTCCATCTGAATTTGTTGAAATCTAGACGAAGCATCCATAAAAGTTAACAACTCATGACCCGCGGTAGCATCCACCATTGAGTCAATGTGGGGTAATGGGAAAGGATCCTTGGGACATGCCTTGTTTAAATCTGTAAAATCGACACATACCCTCCACTTTCCATTTTTCTTTTGAACAACAACCACATTGGCTAACCATCTTGGATACTTAACCTCTCTAATCATACCTGCTCGAAGTAGCTTATCTACTTCTTCCTGGATAATAGCATTTCTTTCAGGTTCAAACTTCCTCCTCTTTTGATGAATTGGCTTGAATGACCTGTCAATGCCAAGTTTGTGAGTAATTACATCCTTAGATATACCTGTCATGTCTTCATGTTTCCAGGCAAAGGTGGTCTTCCTTCTTTTGAGAAAGGATACTAGCTCTTTTTCGATATCGCTAAGGATCCCTGACCCTATGTAGATCTTGGATTCAGAATCATCAGGATCCATGAGGATTTCTTTCAAGTCCTGTTCTCTTGCCTCCAAGACGTCTCTTGAAGGATACTTTAATTGCTATTGCTCCCTTGGTCTTGAGGCTGGTTTCATTGATGAGGTATAGCAATTCTTAGCCTCCTGTTGATCACTCTCAATTTTCACCACTCCCCATGGACTTGGAAGCTTTACACACTGATGATAGGTGGATGGAACTGCCTTCATATCATGTATCCATGGCCTGCCAAGGATAACGTTACAACACGATAAGCAATCAATAACACAAAACTTTTGATAAGAATGCAATCCTTCAATATAGATTGGGAGTTTGATGTCCCCCAATGTATTCTTTGTTTCTCCACTGAATCCCACAAGTACTGAGGATCTTGGGATAATATCGGACTCTGGGATATTCATTTTTTTGAGAACATCCAGCTGAATGATGTTCACAGAGCTTCCTCCATCTATAAGGATCCTGCGAACAAAGTGGTTAGAAATAAACAATGTAATTACGAGACCGTCATGGTGAGGATCCTGGATGTCAACACGATCATCCTCATCAAAAGTAATGACTTTATCCTGGGTGACAACGGAGGTCCTGACAGGTCTGTCTCCGTTATCCATCTTGGTTTCCTTAGCGTGTCTTTTTGCTGCTGAAAAGGATGTACCACAGATGTCTGATCCACCGGATATGAAATTTATGACTTGTGCATCTGCCGGAGGAGTAGGAGCCCTTTCCGGGATCCTTTCAGGATCCTGGGTTCTTGACTTCTTTCGTCCCAAGAGTTCCTTTAAATGCCCCTTGCTCAACAAATAACCAATTTCCATTCTGAGTGCAATACATTCTTCAGTGAGATGCCCAAAATCCTCATGATATGCACACCACTTGGATTTATCCTTTGTAGCAGCTGGTTTATCACTTTTCCTGGGCCATCTAGCTTTCTCACCTAGATTCTGCATTGCAAGGATTAGTTCATTGTTATCAACAGAGAAACAATATTCAGAAATAGGAGGATAATTCTCATCATCCTCTTCTTGTTCCACTGCGTGCACATTCTGGTTATCAGATCTGTTATAGGACTTGGATTTATTGTTCCTGAAGTAGGATCCTTGCTTATCCTGTTTTGAGGATCCTGTCAATCTGTCCTGGATCCTTTTGTCATCCTCTAGGCGGATGAACCGAAGGGCCCTAGTTCTTACTTCATCAAGATTCCTGCAAGGTGTCATAACAAGATCATCATAGAACAATGAATCCCTAAGCAATCCCATTTTAAAGGCTTCCACAGCCGTAGCTATATCCAAATTGGGAATATCTAAGGATTCTTTACTAAACTTAGTGATATAATCTCTAAGTGATTCATTTTGGCCTTGTGTTACCCTATATAGATCACTAGTTAATCGTTCAAACTTTCTGCTACAAGAGAATTGACTATTGAACAAGTTAACTAAATTAGCAAATGAAGTAATAGAGTAAGGGGGAAGACTTAGCAGCCATTTAAGAGCAGATCCTGTAAGTGTGGACCCAAATCCCTTGCATAGACATGCTTCTTTCAACCTTTCCGGAATTGGATTGATCTCCATCCTCTCCCTGTATTGAGCTACATGCTCTTCTGGATCCGTTGAACCATCATATAGTTTCATTGATGGTATCTAGAATCTTTTAGGTATCTCAGCATCACACAAAGGTGGTGCAAAACGAGATATCCTATGGCTACCATCCGCAATCTTAGGAATGGGTTTAACCACTCCTGGTACACTGGATATCATATCCTTAAGCTTCTGCAGTTCCCTAGCCATGGCCTGATTGATACCTGTATCCTGCATAAAGCCATGGTTAGTGTTATATAAATTATTAAAAGTGTTACCTCCCACATGATTCGAGTTTGGAATTGCGGATGTGAATCCATCTTGTCGAGACTCTGGCATGATTGAAGGACCAGAGGAGGCAATGGTCTGCATTGGTATGAAGTCTCCTTGATGGACGTCTGAGTTCTGAAGTTGCATATTTCTCGAGGATCCTTGATTTTGAAGGGGGTTGGATCCTTGGAATTGCGATGATCCTTGAACCTGAAAGGATCCTGGGACCAGGGAGGATCCTTGAACAAGGGAGAATCCTGGGACCAGAGAGGACCCTTGGACTTGGGAGGATCCTTGGACCTGGGAGGATCCTGGGACCTGGGAGGATCCTTGGACCTGGGAGGATCCTTGGACCTGGGAGGATCCTTGTACCTGGGAGGATCCTTGTACCGCATGCATTCCCATATATCCTCCTGACGTGAAGTATCCCTGATGCTGAGAAGAGGATCCTAATGGTTGAGAAGAGGATCCCTGAGGCTAGAAGCAAGAGCCAAATGCCTGACTCATTGTTGTTGTCCCATAACGCCTTCCTGATACTTCACCCAAGTATTGCACGTCCGGAACTGCTGAGTACTGTGAGGTTATGACCGGAGTGTCGAAGTTCAGCGATCTTGGCATCAGAGGGGAGTGATCCTCCACTGATTTCTTCTGTTTCTTGATTTCATCGATCTCCCGGAGGATCCTTTCGTTGGTCTTATCCTGCTCTTGTGCATGATTCCTCATCTGCAAAATCAAGGCATAGAGATCATTAGTAGTAGGATTAGTTGAAACAGAAGAAGTAGGTGGTTTTTGGAAAATAGGAGTTGGTTTCTTCGCAGCATTCTCAGCATTCTTCTTGGATCCAGAAGGTGGTGGAGGCAAAGGAGGAACGCCTTGTGAGGAACTGAATGAGGGCATCAAGCTTGAAGTATTCTTCAATGAGGAAGCCATCTGTTTGGTTGTAGCGAACCGAAATAACCACGAAAACACGAATCTTTCTAAGAATGAAGCACCAATTGCCCCACGGTGGGCGCCAAACTGTTTTGGTCAAAAATCAAGCAATGACAATGTAACCAAACTTTCTGTTGTGAGGTATGATGCTTGAATTGATGAACAATAATAAGGATCACTATGAAGTGTAATGAACAAATGACACGAAGATTTATACGGGGAAAAAGCCCTTGATCAAGAGTTGATCTCCGGCACAAAAAACCCCGGGTGATGGAAACTACCGATCACCAACTCAAATTAAACAAACAATCTGTTACAACTTCGGATGATAGCGAGCTAAGTACAAGGATCACTATAGTGTATCGTGTAGAAATGTGTGAAAAATGCTAAGTGTTTTGTCGAGAGCTGATGAGAGCGGTTGTATGAGTGTGTGTGTAGCCAAAAATAGCTAAGTGTCTCTAATATAGCTCGCTACCCCTTTACAAATAGAAAATATCAAGCCTAACTAACATTCCGCAAATGGTCCAAGTCTTCCACGACTCCACAACGTCCATTTCTGGCCAAGCACGTGCGGAATAGACTAAGAATATTCTCCAGGAATGTCGCCAAGACTAAGTCCAAGTTGATATTCCTGCAAAACATTTACGAATTCAAAGTAGACAATCATTAGTACTGGGATCCTTATAGTGATCCATGATCCTGATCCTGCAACACTTCTGAGGATCACTACTTCAGACAGAATTGAGGATCACTAAATCCAACAGCAAATAAGGATCACTGGTCATTTAGAAATCCACCCCTAATAGGGGTAGCGAGCTAAATAGAAACACTTGGCTATTTTTGGCTAAACACACACTCTGGCAACTGCTCTCACCAGCTCTCGATAATTCACTTGGCGATTACACACTTTTTTACACAATACACTATAGTGATCCTTGTAATTAGCTCGCTATCATCCGAAGTTGTAATACATTTCTTGTTTAATTTGAGTTGGTGATCAGTAGTTTCCATCACCCGAGGTTTTTTATGCTGGAGATCATTCATTGATCAAGGGCTTTTTCCTCGTATAAATCTTTGTGTCACTTATTCACTACATTTTTGAGTGATCCTCAACGTTGTTCATTGATTCAAGCATCATACCTCACAACAGAAACTTTGGTTGCATTGTCATTGCTTGATTTTTGACCAAAACAGTTTGCCGCCCACCGTGGGGCAATTGGTGCTTCATTCCTGAGAAGATTCGTATTTTCTTGGTCATTTCGGTTCACTACAACCAAGCAGATGGCTTCCTCAGTGAAGAACACTTCAAGCTTTATGCCTTCATTCAGTTCTTCACAAGGCGTTCCTCCTTTGCCTCCACCACCTTTTGGATCCCAGAAGAATGCTGAGAATGCTGCGAAGAAACAAACCCCCATTTTCCAAAAACCACCAACTTCTTCTGTTTCAACTAATCCTACTACTAATGATCTTTATGCTCTGATTTTGCAGATGAGGAATCACGCACAAGAGCAGGACAAAACCAACGAAAGGATCCTCCGGGAGATCGCTGAGATCAAGAAACAGAATAAATCAGTGGAGGATCACTCTCCTCTAATGCCAAGGTCGCTGAACTTCGACACTCCAGTCATAACTTCCCAGCACTCAGCAGCTCCGGATGTGCAATACTTGGGTGAATTACCAGGAAGACATCATGGAACAACAACAATGAGTTAGGCATTTGGCTCTCACTACCAGCCTCAGGGATCCTATTTTCCGCCATCGGGATCCTCTATTCAGCATCAAGGATCCTTCAGCTCAGGAGGATATTTGGGAATGCATGCAGTTCAAGGATCCTCCCAGGTCCAAGGATCATCCCAGGTCCAAGGATCCTCCCAGGTCCAAGGATTCTCTATTGTCCCAGGATCTTTTCAGATTCAAGGATCGTCTCAGCCTCAAGGATCCAACATCTTCCAGGATCAGGGATTCTTAAGAAGTTTGCAACCTCCAAGCACCGATGTTCAACAAGGAGACTTCATACCAATGCAAACCATTGCTTCATCTGGTCCTTCAATCATACCAGAATCCTGTCAATATGGATACACATCTGGAATTCCAAATACGAATCCTGTGGGAGGTAACACTTTTAATAGTTCATTTAACACTAACCATGGCTTAATGCAGGATACAGGTATCAATCAGGCTATGGCCAGGGAGTTACAAAAGCTCAAGGATATGATATCCAGTGTTCCAGGAGTGGTTAAACCCATTCCTGAAATTGCAGACGGTAGCCATAGGATATCTCGTTTTGCACCACCCTTATGTGATGCTGAGATACCCAAAAGATTCCAGATACCATCCATGAAACTGTATGATGGTTCAACGGATCCAGAGGAGCATGTAGCTCAATACAGGGAGAAGATGGAGATCAATCCAATTCCTGAGAGGTTAAAAGAAGCATGTCTATGCAGGGGATTTGGATCCACACTTACAGGATCTACTCTTAAATGGCTGCTAAGTCTTCCCCCTTACTCTATTACTTCATTTGCTAATCTAGTTAATTTGTTTAATAGTCAATTCTCTTGTAGTAGAAAGTTTGAGCGATTAACTAGCGATCTATATAGGGTAACACAAGGTCAAAATGAATCACTTAGAGATTATATCACTAAGTTTAGTAAAGAATCCTTAGATATTCCTAACTTGGATATTGCTACGGATGTAGAAGCCTTTAAAATGGGATTGCTTAGGGATTCACCATTCTATGATGATCTTGTTATGACACCTTGTAGGAATCTTGTTGAAGTAAGAACCAGGGCCCTTAGGTTCATCCGCCTAGAGGGTGACAAAAGGATCCAGGATAGATTAACAGGATCCTCAAAACAGGAGAAGCAAGGATCCTACTTCAGGAACAACAAATCAAAGTCTTACAACAGATCTGATAACCAGGTCGGGCATGCAGTGGAACAAGAAGAGGATGATGAAGATTATCCTCCTATTTCTGAATACTGTTTTTCTGTTGATAACAACGAACTAATCCTTGCAATGCAGAATCTAGGTGAGAAAGCTAGGTGGCCAAGGAAAAGTGATAAACCAGCTGCTACAAAGGATAAGTCCAAGTGGTGTGCATATCATAAGGATTTCGGGCATCTCACTGAAGAGTGTATTGCACTGAGAAAGGAAATTGGTTACTTGTTGAGCAAGGGGCATTTGAAAGAACCTTTGGAACGAAAGAAGTCAAGGATCCAGGATCCTGAAAGGATCCCGGAAAGGGCTCCTGCTCCTCCAGCAGATGCACAGGTCATAAACTTCATATCCGGTGGATCAGACATTTGTGGTACCTCCTTTTCAGCAGCAAAAATACATGCTAAGGAAACCAAGATGGATAATGGAGATAGACCCGTCCGGACCTCCGTTGTCACCCAGGATAAAGTCATAACCTTTGATGAGGATGATCGTGTTGATGTCCAGGATCCTCATCATGATGGTCTTGTAGTTACATTGTTTATTTCTAACCACTTTGTTCGCATGATCCTTATAGATGGAGGAAGCTCTGTGAACATCATTCAACTTGATGTCCTCAAGAAGATGAACATCCCGGAGTCTGATATTATCCCAAGATACTCAGTACTTGTGGGATTCAGTGGAGAAACTAAGAATACATTGGGGGACATCAAACTCCCAATCTATATTGAAGGATTGCATTCTTATCAAAAGTTTTGTGTTATAGATTGCTTATCATGTTGTAACGTTATCCTTGGCAGGCCATGGATACATGATATGAAGGCAGTTCCATCCACCTATCATCAATGTGTAAAGCTTCCAAGTCCTTGGGGAGTGGTGAAAATTGAGAGTGATCAACAAGAAGCTAAGAATTGCTATACCTCATCAATGAAGCCAGCCTCAAGACCAAGGGAGCAATAGCAATTAAAGTATCCTTCAAGAGATGTCTTGGAGGCAAGAGAACAGGATTTGAAAGAAATCCTCATGGATCCTGATGATCCTGAATCCAAGATCTTCATAGGATCAGGGATCTTTAGCGATATTGAACAGGAGCTAGTATCCTTCCTTAAAAGAAGGAAAACCACCTTCGCCTGGAAACATGAAGACATGACAGGTATATCTAAGGATATAATTACTCATAAACTTGGCATTGACAGGTCATTCAAGTCGATTCATCAAAAGAGGAGGAAGTTTGCACCTGAAAGGAATGCTATTATCCAGGAAGAGGTAGACAAACTACTTCGGGCAGGTATGATAAGAGAGGTTAAGTATCCAAGATGGTTAGCCAATGTGGTTGTTGTTCAAAAGAAAAATGGAAAGTGGAGGGTATGTGTCGATTTTACTGATTTAAACAAGGCATGTCCCAAGGATCATTTCTCATTACCCCACATTGACTCCATGGTGGATGCTACCGCGGGTCATGAGTTGTTGACTTTTATGGATGCTTCATCTGGATTTCAACAAATTCAGATGGAACCATCTGATCAAGAGGATACAGCCTTTATGACTCCAGCTGGTATATATTGTTATATTGCTATGCCATTTGGACTAAGGAATGCAGGTGCTACTTATCAAAGGCTAGTCAATATAATGTTCAAGGCACAAATTGGACACACTATGGAAGTCTATATTGACGACATGGTGGTTAAGTCCAAGAAAGCTGAGGATCACCTCAAAGACTTGGAGGAAGCATTCAATATCCTTGATAAATTTAATATGAAACTAAATCCTTCCAAGTGTCATTTTGGTGTTAAGGCAGGTAAATTCTTAGGCTATATGGTGACAAAGAGGGGCATTGAAGCAAGTCCAGAGCAAATCAAGGCTATTGTGAATATCAAATCTCCTGCCAATGCTAAGGATGTACAAAGATTGACAGGCAGGATCGCAGCCTTGAACAGATTTATATCCAAATCCTCAGAAAAGTGCAAGGAATTCTATGACATTCTGAGGAAGAACAAGAAATTTGAATGGACTGAGAAGCATGAAAGTGCCCTCAAAGCTCTTAAGGATTACCTATCCTCAGCCCCGGCCTTGATGAAACCAGAAAAAGGGGACATATTATCCTTATACTTAGCAGTATCCTCAAAAGCAGTAAGTGCGGTCCTTGTTAAGGATCACCAAGGTACACAACATCCTGTCTATTATGTGAGTAAGAGTTTACTTGATGCTGAATCCAGGTATTCACACTTAGAGAAACTTATCCTTGCATTAATTATGGCATCTACTAAATTAAGACATTATTTTGAGACTCATGCCATTATCATTAAGACTAATTTTCCAATTAAGAATGTTCTTAGGAAACCTGAAATGTCAGGAAGGATGGCTAAGTGGGCAGTGAAGCTTAGTGCATACGATATAAGATATGAACCAAGGACTGCCATCAAATCCCAAGCCTTAGCTGACTTTGTGGCAGATTTTAGTAGTGATTTGCAAAAGGAAGCTGAGTTAGAAGTCCAACAGCTTGAAGAAACTAAGGATCCTTGGATACTCTTCACTGATGGAGCATCTAATGTAAAAGGAACAGGGCTTGGAATACTACTAAAATCGCCATAGGGGGACATAATACCCCACTCTATAGCTTGTGAATTTCAAACTACCAACAATGAGGCTGAGTATGAAGCCTTGATAGCTGGTTTACAAATTGCTAAGCATATGAGGATCAGGTATCTTGAGGTACATGTAGATTCGTTATTAATCACTAATCACTTTAATGGATCCTATGCTGTTAAAGGTGAAAAGCTAATCAAATATTTAGAGATAGTCAAAGAATTGGCACTCTCTTTTGTATCCTTTAATTTGACACAGGTACCAAGGGAAGAGAATGCAGAGGCTGATGCATTAGCCAATCTAGGATCATCTTTGAAGATTCCTGAGGATATCAAGATCCCTATTATCCATATCCTAACCCCTGCTATCGAGGATCATGTAGCTATAGAGATAGGAGAGAATTTTGCAATCATCCCTAGTGATGATGCCCAACCTCATTCAGGATCATGGATCCTCCCAATCATGAGATACATACAACATGGAGAGATTCCTACAGGAGAAAACCCAAGGGCTTTCAAAATTAAGGTATCTCAATTTACAATATTAAATAATATGTTGTATAAACGATCTCTTGCAGGACCATATCTAAGATGCATTGAGGATCCTGAAATTCAAGAAGTCCTAAAGGATTTCCATGAAGGAGATTGTGGAAATCATACTGGGGGCAGGGCATTATTCTCAAGGATCCTGAGGACAGGATACTATTGGCCCACAATGAAGAAGGATGCTGTGGAGTATACCAAGAAGTGTGATCCTTGTCAGAGGCATAGTAATATCCTTCACCAACCAGCAGAGCTCTTGCATCCTATATCCTCTTCCTGGCCATTCATGAGATGGGGAATGGATATAGTTGGAAAGCTTCCTAAGGCACCTGGTGGAAAAGTATTCATGCTTGCTATGACTGATTACTTCTCTAAGTGGATAGAGGCTGAAGCCTTTGCTCAAGTCAGAGAAAAGGAAGTTATATCCTTTATTAAAAGAAACATTATTACTAGAATTGGTATCCCTTCTGAAATTGTTTGTGATAATAGATCCCAATTTATTGGGAGTAGAACTACTAACTTTTGTGACAGTTGGGGGATTAAGATGATAATATCAACACCAGTCCACCCACAAGCTAATGGTCAGGCAGAATCATCCAACAAGATTGTTTTGGTCAAAAATCAAGCAATGATAATGCAACCAAACTTTATGTTGTGAGGTATGATGCTTGAATTGATGAACAACAATAAGGATCACTCTGAAATGTAATGAACAAGTGACACGAAGATTTATACGAGGAAAAAGCCCTTGATCAATGAATGATCTCCGGCATAAAAAACCTCCGGTGATGGAAACTACCGATCACCAACTCAAATTACACAAGAAATGTATTACAACTTCGGATGATAGCGAGCTAAGTACAAGGATCACTATAGTGTATTGTGAAAAAAAGTGTGTAATCGCCAAGTGAATTAACGAGAGCTGTGAGAGCAGTTGTAAGAGTGCGTGTGTAGCCAAAAATAGCCAAGTGTTTTCTAATTAGCTCGCTACCCCTTTAAAAATGGAAAATATCTACACTAACTAACATTCCGCATATCATGCAATCCCCCCATGAACTCCATAACGTCCACTTCAGGTAAGCACGTGCGGAATAATTCATGGAATATGCTCCAGGAATATCGCCAAGACTAAGTCCAAGCTCGTACCCCTGCAAAACAATACCATATTCAAAGTAGACAAACGTTAGTATAAGGATCCTTAAGATGATCCATGATCCTGATCCTGATCCTGAAACACTTCTGAGGATCACTAACTCAAACAAAAGTGAGGATCACCAAACCCAACAGTAATTGAGGATCACAGGTCATTAAAAAATCCTCCCCTAACAATTGCCCCCAAAATATAAGGAGTAATTATGTAAATAAACGAGTTGTATTTTGTTCTTATCCGCAATCAACCAACGGATAACTAGCCGTTGTAATCGGACTAGCCGTTACGAACATGACGTCACTGAGGTGACTATCCTGCAAAATCATCATTATAAATAGGAGTTAGAGTTAGGGATCAATCCACATTTAAATTCAAGAGAAACTCCCTTTAAATTCATATCCGAAGATCAAGCAGGTATCTCTCTTCCTCTTCTTCCTTTACGTTTTCTTTCTCTGCTCCTTCTCTCTTCACCTTCTTCATAATCAAGATGATGCTAAGATCCTCACCGGCCAAGGATCACAAGAAGGACAGTCCTCTTAAGAGCCAGGGGATCATCAAAGATTTGGCGAATGAAAGGTGCTGCTTCACTGATCCACAAATAGACAGAATCCGCCGTTGCTTTCTGGCAAACACTGATTTCAAGCCATTTGACCCCACCGTTCTAAGTGATTACATTTCTGAAACTTGGGTAGCTTTCCCGGTCACACCGTTCACAATAGGATACACGTATCCTTTCCCTGAATTCACCCAGTCTTTCTTCTCCCCCGCCGGCATCTCCTACATTCAAGCTATGCCAATGATCTGGAGGGTCTTATATACCGTCGAATGGATCATTAAGCAAGAAGGAATTGCCCTAGGAATGTCGGAGTTGGCAGAGATGTATGATCTCACAACATTTGGATCCCACCGATATCTATTCAAGCGTAAACCCGGTGAAGAACACCCCATCTTCAAAGCCACTAAGAATGATACTAACTGGAAACGGAGATTCTTCTTTGTCAGAAGGGATTCTCTCCCTGATGGAAAGGATCTGCCAAGGAAGTGGACCACCCATGGTAGGATAGAGGATCCTGGGAAGGATCACCAGATAACCTTGTTTTTGTATAAGGATCACTAACACCCTTTTGTTTCCATTGTACAGCTATCTCTGTTTCGCACCTTATACCATCACCTGCCACCAAGGAAAGGCTCGCTGCTTTCAGAAGACTTGATCCTGCAACAAGGTCATTCAAAACAAACACCCAGGATTCACAAGAAGTATCCTCAGGTTCTGTCACTATGTCAAGTAAGTATCCTATTTTTTGTATAGTTAATGAAGAAACACTAGATAAATGGTAGGAACCGAGATATCTAGGGGGTTTGAATCCGCATAAAAAGGTTAGTTTCCACTCGATTGATTCAGGCACAACTGGTTCTCTTCTCCGATAATTCTGCAAAAAAAGAGCACCGTTAGCCTCGCCAAGGGGAGAAGAGGGTTCTCTCATTGACCCGACTCCGGTGTGAGAATAAGTATGGGTAATGAAGAAGAAGATGTATTTGAGAAGTGTGTGTAACTTGAATTCATACCTGGGTTGCCTCTCATATTTATAGCCGGGAGTCGTTTAGGCGGGAAAACCCGTTAGTGAAAAGGTGACGGAAGATGCTAACCCCGTAAGCGGTTACATTTCCTTCCGTCAAGTTCCTTGATCCGTCGTGAGAGCACACGGATCGTGGTTTAGATCGAAGGCTGGGGATTTGCCATGTGTAAAGTGATCAAGTGGAGATCACTCTCCAATTGCATGCTTTCGTTGTGATTTCAGGGATGCCTGAGATGGTGACACGTGTCCAGACGGTTATAACCGTCTTGGTGGTGCACGATTGTATTTCTTCTAGAAGATTACTGCTGTAATCTGGTGTGGCACTTTATTGTGTGGAAACAGCTAAAAGAATAAATCCCAAGTCTGGTTAAATAATATCCAAGCCTGGATATTTAAGCGGAAGTGTTTATTTTAGGATTTTCATCCTTTGCTAACGGGAGAAGGCGCAAGGATTTATGATTTCCTTTGGGCGCGCGACTATAGACTGCTGACCGTTTCTTCCTTTTGCAAGACCAGTGCGCGGCCGCGCAAGGTTAAAAAGGTTAAAAGGCAAGGTTGTGGTATGGTCCCAAGTACTTATTATGAGGTTTTTGGGACCTTACCCCTTCAAGTCCCCCCAGTCTAGTGTTGTACTTATGCAAATAAGTGGAGCACTGGACTTATGAGGGGAAAAGTTTTTTGGTGCTAAAAATAGAGAATCTTCTATGAGAAGATTTAATTTTATTAAAAAAGAGTTTTTAAGGGAAATTGTAATCATACCTTGACGTTGATGACGTCAGTTGGCAGTTAAGAGTGGGTATTTTTCCTCTTTGTCTTGGTATTTGTAGTGGCGCTTGTCAGACCTTATTAATGGGGATATGACTCCTGTTCCTGTAGCGCCGTTTGGATGTGATATCTTTCTGACAGTTAATCATGGGGATCCAGTTTTTTCTTTTCCCGGAGCCTTGCTCCTCCTTTATATATTTAGGGAATGGTTATTTCCTTTTCTTAACTTTGAAGAATATGAGGATGAAAGGTTGCTTCCGTACCCGTCGCCTTCTTGACGTTTTGAGATTCTATGAAACTGCTGAAAGCCTCTTACTGCTTGCCCGTTCTCCGCCGTTGACGGTTAAGGGAAAAAAGCCGGACGACTCTGATCCTTCGACTGTTGCCGGTCCTGTTTGTAAGGAGGACGGTGTGCTATCCGTTGAGAGACTGATGTCCCGTTTCCCGATGATCAAAAGAGGTGAATGTCGTCTTGTTTATTATCGCCGGAAGAAGCGTCGTGAGGTTCCGGTGACTGTCGTTGACGAAAACCCTTCCGTTGATTAGGTTAGATTTGGGAATTGTATATTCCTTTTTTGATGTTTTTGCTGGTTTATCGAAAATGTTTTGAAAATCACTGTCGTTTGAATGTCCTACGGCCAGTTAGTATGGAACCAGGATTTCCTTTTGTTTTGTGAATATTCTAGTCTTGGTACTAAAATTTTTGAAGATCATTGCCATGATCTTGTTATGAAGTGTTTATGTTACACTTTAATGATATGTATGCTTATTATGTACTGTCTATGTAATTTCATGTTTTTACAATACGTTGCATGTGTTTAATTGCTTTGGGGTATGTAGGGAGAATGAGAAATGGTATTGTGCTCATGTGTGAACGTTTGTCCAAAAGGCGTATTAGCTTGCCTTGTTCAGACTGTTCATGAGGCGTACAATGTTTGACCATATTGTTTTCGCACGGACCAAAGAAATTACATGCAATTTGTAACAAACAGTGACATAGGTAAAGATGATGTGTATATTGAGGAGAGCGCAAGGCTCGTAATACAAGGGATAATAAAGAAATACACTGCCTGTATGTTCTTCCGCTTTTGCAGACCAGTTCATATGTAACACCTGCGCAACTGTTGCGCGTTCCAGGTGCATGGAACTAGAGTCCCATCAATTCTTTTTAGGGTATATGCCCCTTTGCCTAGGACCTCATTGATGATGTATGGTCCTTCCCATTTTGGCGCTAATTTGCCCGGTCTTTCGGCGTTTGATGCTTCGTTGTCGCGCAAGACGAAATCACCCGGAACAAATGTGCATACGCGTACGCGCGCGTTGTAATATTTTTCGAGTTTGGATTTGTACCTTGCTTCTGTTATGGCTGCGTTCTCGCGCCTTTCTTCAGGAAGGTCTAAATCCATTCTTCGCTCTTGTTCATTGTTCTGTTTTTCCATGGCTATCATGCGCGGTGACGGTAGGCCGATTTCGGCTGGAATTACTGCTTCAGACCCATAGACTAGGCTGAACGGAGTTTCTCCTTTGCTAGTCTTTGGCATTGTTCGATGTGCCCACAGGATGCTGGGGAGTTCGTCGACCCACCCCCTGCGTGCTGTCCCAAGCCGCGCTTTTATGCCGTCGACGATCTGTTTGTTTACACTTTCTACCTGACCGTTTGCTTGTGGATGCGCGACGGAGGCAAATTTATGCTCGATCTTCATTTCTTTGAACCATTTTTGAAGATCTTCTGAGGCGAAGTTTGTGCCATTTTCAGAGATAATGCGCAATGGTAACCCAAACCTGCAAATGATGTGTTCCCATATAAATTTGCGGATCACCATTGCTGTGGTTGAAGCCAAAGCTTTAGCTTCCACCCATTTGGTGAAGTAATCGACCGCCACGATGATGAATTTTACTGCGCCTGGCGCGTCAGGAAATGGTCCGACAAGATTGATGCCCCATTGTTGGAATGGCCAGGCGGACGTGACAGGTACTAGCGGATTTTTTGGTCGGAGCGTCTTTGGTGCGTGGCGTTGGCATGCTGCGCATTTTCGTAATATTTCTACTGCGTCCATGTGCATTCCTGGCCAGTAGTGTCCCGCGCTCATTATTTTGGCTACGACCATGCGCGGTCCGGCGTGTATCCCGCATAGGCCTTCATGGATTTCTCTGATCAGGTATTGCGCTTCTGTCTTGTCAACGCATCTGAGTAATGGTCCCATGAATGACTTTCTGTATAGAATGTCGTCCGCCATTTCGTAGTTTATTGCTTTGTTCTGAATTTTTCTGGCTTCTGTTTTTTCTTCTGGGAGTTTCCCATGCTGTAAGTATAAGATGATCGGGGACATCCAGGACGGACTACCGATCTCTATGATGCTGACTTGTTTTAGAGGAACAGAGGGATTGGACAGTACCTCTATGCGTACTTCTTTTGCCAAATGCTTAAAGCTGGTTGCAGCCAATTTGCTCAATGCGTCCGCATGTTTGTTTTCACTTATGTTTATATGGTTGACTTTAAACGTTTGGAATTGACCAATTAATATTCGCGCTTGTTCTAAGTACAACGCCATAGCTTCTCCTCTTGCATCGTAATGCCCATTAACTTGTTCAGCTACTAGTTTTGAATCAATATTAGCTTCGAGGTTTCTTGCCCCCATTTTGAGCGCTAAACGAAGGCCTGCTAAAAACGCTTCGTATTCTGCTTCGTTGTTGGTGCTTCGGAAGTCTAAGCGTATGGCATATGTGAGTTCGTGATTGTCCGGGCTGACAAATCGGAGACCTGCCCCTGCTCCGTCATCATTGGAAGCGCCATCTGTGTGTAAGGTCCAGACTCTATCGTCGAAAACGGGTATAGGGTTCTGGATTGCCTCGCACTCTTGAACTTTGTCGATGGGAACTTCGGTGGCAAAGTCTGCTAGAACTTGCCCTTTGATTGCTGGTCTTGGCCTATAGAAGATATTGTATCCTCCCAGCTCAATGGCCTACTTAGCCAATCTTCCCGCCACATCGGGTTTGGATAAGATTTGGCCTAAATGATAATTTGTGAGGACCGTGATGACGTGGCCCGGAAAATATCGACGTAGGCGTCGTGATGCATGTACTAGCGCTAGAACTAGTTTTTCTATCATTGAGTAACGAGTTTTCGGACCGGTGAGCATCTTGCTGATATAGTAAATTGGAGTCTGAACGTTCTCTCGCTCCACCATTAATACTGCGCCAACGGCTACTTCCGCAGCAGATAAATACAAGATTAATGGTTCTTTTTCTCTTGGCGCTGTTAGCGTTGGCAACTGAATTAAACATTCCTTCATTTGTTTGAAGGCTGCTTCTGCTTCAGGTGTCCACTAAAAGTGAGTTTTCTTCGCGCAGTTTCGTAGCGTGCTGATGAATGGGTAAGATTTTGCCGCGTGATTAGCCAAGAATCTGTTCAGGGCTGCTAATCGCCCGGCGAGTCTTTGCATTTCTTTTATCGTTGCAGGTGATGGTATTAGCTGGATGGCCTGCACTTTTTCTGGGTTAACTTTAAAACCGTCTCTTGTGACTATAAAACCCAAAAAATTTCCTTCTTCCATGCCGAAGGAGCATTTTGTCGGGTTAAGTTTTAAGTTCACGTTGCGTAAAGAGTCGAACGTGCGCTGAATATTGTTGAGCATTGTGTCTTCCTCATGGCTCATGATGACGAGGTCATCCATGTATACTTCGACTGTCTTGCCAATGTCCCCGCTAAAAACTGTGTCCATTAATCGTTGGTAAGTTGCGCCTGCGTTGCGCAGGCCGAAGGGCATTTTAGTGTAGCAGAAGATGCCTTTATCCGTGCGGAATGCGGTTTTGTCTTCGTCTTCTTCCTTCATCTGGACCTGATGATAACCCTTATAACAGTCGAGAAAGCACTTCCATCTGAATAATGCTAGAGAGTTGACTTTTTTGTCTATCTCTGGAAGCGCGTAGCAATCTTTTGGGCATGCTTTATTCAGGTCTTTGAAGTCGACGCACATTCTCCATCCGCTACTATGTTTTTGTACCATTACTGGATTGGCAACCCATGTATGGTATTTTACTTCGCGCAAGATTCCCGCGTCAAGTAGTTCTGTCACTTGCTCGTCCATAGCTTTTGCTTTTTCTTCACTAAAGCTGCGCCTTCCTTGAGCAACAGGTTCTGCTGATGGTTTGATATTCACGCAATGTTGCGCTATGTCGCGTGGAACCCCAGTCATGTCTGCTGGGCACCACGCGAATATATCTTTGTTATTGGACAACAATTCTTTTAGTTGTATTCGTGTTGCCGGTGAAATGGCATGTCCTAGTAGGATGGTCTGCTCTGGGTATTCGTTGTTCAGGACCCATTTCTCCGGTTTGTTTGATGCCGAAGGTTTGACTACCTTTGCCGGTGGCTCGTCGTCCACGTACATGACTTCTTTGCTTGAGTATAGAATTGCAACTCCGGTTTCCGTTGGAAATCCGCATGCAGCATGTGGGATAGAAGTGATCATGCTAAATTCTCTTTGTGACCTTCTTCCGAGCAGAACATCATGGCATGATGTTGCCGGCATGACCATGAAACTGACTGTGACTGTTCGTGAATGCTCGCCATCCGATAAAGTCACAGGGAAAGCTATTTGCCCTAATGGGAATACAGCTTCATTGCAGAATCCGGTGAGGGGAAAATCGACCGGTGCTAGACGTGCTTTGTCTTCTGGGTCCAACTGTTTGAAGCATTGCTCGTATATGATGTCCATCGAACTTCCCGGATCTATAAACATATAGTCCGTCCGGTAGTGGCCGAAGACGCCAGTGATGATTACTGGTCGCTCTTCCTAAGGGCCTCCAGGGACAACGGGAAACACGACTTGTTGTTCCCTCCAATGTTGGTCATAGCTTCGTTTATTTGCCCTTCGTGATGGACCTCCTTGAATCATGTTTATTTGTTTTGGTTCAACTTTCTGATGGCTGCTATTTCTGGATTGTATTTCAATGGTACGACTAGATTGGATGTCCCCCCGACATGGTGTTGGTGGGTCCAATACTGCAGTGTTGATTTCTTCACCAGATCTGATGTTTGGGAACTTAGATCTGGCGATTTGCATAACGATTGTGTTTAAAGCAGCTTGGCATCTGTTGAACCAATGTTCTGGGATCTTTCTATGATTAGATCTGAGAAATTCTCCCTATCTGAATGACCGTTGTTTCTGTTTTCTCCCATGATTTCGTTAATCTGAGTGTTTTGGGTTGTAGAACCTTTGAATTGAGATAATGAATTCTCTGCCATGTGCAAAATAGAGGATGAAAATAACTGAATCGAAACGAGATGAAAACTGAAAAAACAGAGGAATCGGTGGGCGCCAATGAAGAAACACTAGATAAATGGTCGGAACCGAGATATCTAGGGGGTTTGAATCCGCATAATTCTGCAAAAAAAGAGCACCGTTAGCCTCGCTAAGGGGAGAAGAGGGTTCTCTCCTTGACCCGACTCTGGTGTGAGAATAAGTATGGGTAATGAAGAAGAAGATGTATTTGAGAAGTGTGTGTAACTTGAATTCATACCTGGGTTGCTTCTCATATTTATAGCCGGGAGTCGTTTAGGCGGGAAAACCTGTTAGTGAAAAGGTGACGGAAGATGCTAACCCCGTAAGCGGTTACATTTCCTTCCGTCAAGTTCCTTGATCCGTCATGAGAGCACACGGATCGTGGTTTAGATCGAAGGCTGGGGATTTGCCATGTGTAAAGTGATCAAGTGGAGATTACTCTCCAATTGCATGCTTTCGTTGTGATTTCAGGGATGCCTGAGATGGTGACACGTGTCCAGACGGTTATAACCGTCTTGGTGGTGCACGATTGTATTTCTTCTAGAAGATTACTGCTGTAATCTGGTGTGGCACTTTATTCTGTGGAAACAGCTGAAAGAATAAATCCCAATTCTGGGTAAATAATATCCAAGCCTGGATATTTAAGCGGAAGTGTTTATTTTAGGATTTTCATCCTTTGCTAACGGGAGAAGGCGCAAGGATTTATGATTTCCTTTGGGCGCGCGACTATAGACTGCTAACCGTTTCTTCCTTTTGCAAGACCAGTGCGCGGCCGCGCAAGGTTAAAAAGCTTAAAAGGCAAGGTTGTGGTATGGTCCCAAGTACTTATTATGAGGTTTTTGGGACCTTACCCCTTCAGTTAAATACTTAAATAAATAGTTAAATAGGATAAGAATACTTATCTGTTTTGGATATGTAGGCGCTGGTAAATCTTCAAAATCTGCCTCCAAATTCAGTGTCACTGATCTTGACACTGTCAGATCCTCAAAGAAAAAGTCTGCTGCTAGCCCCTCCGTTGTAATCCCCAAGGCAACCACTTCAAAGGGAAGAGGTGGAAAGAAAAGAAAGACCTCTGAAGATGACAACCTACAAGGCTTGCCTCTGATCCGCCATCAGTTCCTCGAATACTTTGCCGACGTAAGGATCACTGACTTAACTTGATTATCCTGCCTATTTGAGGATCACTTGACCCTAATCTTTGCATTGTCTTCTTTGTAGAAATTTGCTGAGATCGAAGACTATGTTGGGAATGTTGAAGAGCTTGAGGAGAAATACTCTGACCTCCAAAAAGTGGCGGTGCTCAAGGATCACAAAATTACATCCCTTGAAAAGGACCTCAATGATGCCAAGACTCAGATAGTTGCCACCCAGATCAATGCTGACTATGAGAAGCACGAGATCACACAGGATGCTAAAGTCTCTGCTGCCATTGCCATGTACAAGACCAAGTTGCAGATGGCCCAAGAAGCTCAGGATCCCGCCTTTGATAGGAGCAACTGGGACATGGAAGGCTGGAAGGCCAGGCTGGCTGAGTTGGAGGATGAGGATGAGGCTGACGAGGTTCTGGAAATCGAGGCTAGTGGCAGTGGCAAGGATCATGCGAAGGATACTTGAGCTGGAGGGGATGATGATGCGGCGAAGGTGTAGGCTGCATGAATGGGCGATGAAGGACATTTCTAGACGTAACCGGAGCCCATTTTTTAAGTTTGATAGTTTGTTTTGGTTATGATGTTTTTTGTTGAACAATGATGGGTTGTACTTAAACAATAGTAATTAGGGCTAAGGATCATGGATCCTTCGTACAATAGGTAGGATTACAAATGGTGGAGGGATCCTCTGTTTGGGGGATGAAACCATTGTGATCCTGCCATCTTTTGATTCCTACACTACCAAGACCCTTAGACAATGGACACCCTTTGCCAACCCATGTGGACGGGCCACGTTTTGCTGGTAGAAACGTGGGTTGGCAATTTTGACAACCTTAAAGGTTTTAATCTTTTGTGAATAAAATAACTTTAACTTTTTGGCTTATCCTGTGTTGATATCCTTGTTAATATTTTACTTTCCAACTGTTGTGATGTTTATTTTGTTTAAACTTATCAAGTAAAGAAAAAATTTAAGAAATATCCTAAAAAGTTTAGGATATGATCAAGGATCACATATCCCATAATCGATAAGTTCTGAAAAGTAATACAGTTTAAGGATCACAAGTTCAGTTGTCAAAGGATAAGGGTTACTCAAATAAATAATGAATAAAATCAAAATAGTTAAGGATCATACCTGAGAATCCAAGTTAGGATCCTGTTCTTTAACATTTATAATCAGGATAACCTAAAAGACAAACCTTAGCAGAAAGTAAGGATCAAGGATCCTTGGTCATTTGTCTCCAAAAACCTGAAATAGGATACAACTTGGGACTAAGCCAACATAGGATAAGAGTTAGTAACTGGGGACAAGCC